>VUQG01019862.1:20436-36448 GCA_015106755.1 Etia nguti | reverse complement strand
TGTAAATAACTCATGAAAGAATAAAGTTACATTGAAACCAAGCACACCATTGTTTTTCTTGTGACATTACCAATAAGTTTGATGTGTCACATGGCCCTCCTCCTATTGAAAAAACAAAAGTTGTATCTAAGATGGCCGACTTCTAAATGGCCACCATGGTCACCACCCATCTTGAGGAGTTTGCCCCCTCACATATACTAATGTGCCACAAACAGAACTTTAATATCACCAACCATTCCCATGTTATTACGGTGTATCCATATAAATGGCCCACCCTGTATACTGAGCAGGTTTAAAAGAAAACTTAAAATTACACCGTATTTCAATTTAACATGGTGCTTAAAGCAGTTTATTTTAAGGTTAGATTTTCTGTGTGACTCATTACAAAAATCTAGCACTTTGACTGACAGCTTTAAGTGACAGCTGACAACCAGGAAACTCAACACTCAGACAAGTGACAGAGGTTAAAACACTACTGCAGACATCTAACGGGGGAGAAAGATGACCAGGGGGGACTGGTGAGCATGCATGTTAGCAGATGTCACATGGATTGATAAAAACAAATGATTGAGATGGAAACGATGCCGGCGACTGCAGCACAGCTATTTTTTAGACCCTATTAATCCTCTGAGGGGATGCAAATGCTTTTTTTGTGTGTGTGTTTATGTTAACTCTGTTTATCCACAATGGCAGTGGGAAAATCATTGCAGTGATAAGTTAATTATTCAGCAACGACTCAGTCCTTCTCTCCTCTGACACTCTGTTCCTTCCACTTCTACTTCTTCAATAAAACCAGTGCGAGCACGCACATACACACAAATCCTCCCACGTAAACTCAAGATGATGTCACACACAAAAAGCTGATGATACCAAATACGCTGTGTATACCCACATGCTCACATTCAAAGGTTTAAGCTATCATGCACAGCGCATTAGTACAAACGCACACGCACACACTCACCCAGGTGCGAACATCTCCAGGCGGTGTGCCAGTCAGACCGGCAGGCTGCCAGTATACCAGACAGAGGGTCTGTTGTGTTGTAAATGTCAGATGTCCTGCTGTTTGTGCCAGCATGCATCTCCCTGCTAAGCACTCATTTAAACACACTTAATACACAGCGTGTGGGGCTGAGGGAGCCGGAAGGAAGAAGTAAAGATGGAGCAGGAATACTGAAAAGTAGGGTGAGTTTGGATTAAGCCTGCTTGTTCAGTAAAACCCTAAAAATCAAGCTTCTGTCCTACACGGCCTTTCTTTGTTGTTGTAATATTCCCATTTTTCCCCACATGGATCATTAACCTTTCATGTCGCTTCACTGTATCAGATATTTCAGCTGAGAGTTATTCAGAGTTCATGAACTACTCGTGAAGGTAAAAGGCTTCAAAAAACTGGAGAGATAGGGAGGATTTTCAGAAACGTATGATAAGGAGATGAAGAAAGAGGCAGAAACTGAGCAGAGTATTTAGAACTGCCGGGAGAGCCGGTCTCTCTAGTGACGGCTCATTCACTGCGTTCCCAAGGTAACCAGTGAAAGTATTCACTCAGAACAATGGCAATATCACTAGCCTGTAATTTGTGTGTTTGTGTGTGTTGCTTTACTCTACATCATGTATGTTAAATAAAAATTGTGATGATGATATCATTTTTTGACTATGTGCACACCGACAGTACATTATAATGCAAATTAGGAGTCAAAACATCATCATCATGCAGTTAGATGTAGTTAATTCAATGCATATAAGTGTGTGTGTGTGTGTGTGTGTGTGTGTGTGTGTTTGTGTACCTGTGACAGGCTGGAGAAGCCCAGGTTACGGCAGCCATTGCATGGAGTCAGTGCTTCCCAGAAGCCAGTGGGGCCGCAGCTCTTTTCTGCCTCATCTTCTTCCATGGCCGGAGGGAGAGGTGGCGTCGGCCGCTGTGAGCACAAAAATCAGAACACGATTATATGATCGTCATTATAACAAGTAACCAATAATAATCAGCTCAAAGATTAGAGAGTGTATGTGTCCCAAGAAGATTAATTGTTAACTAGACAAAGAAAAGACGGATCGTACCGTAGAAAAACCATTTCTATACATCAGCACAGATTTAGGAGGACAGAGGGTGACAGCAGTTATTTTCAAAGCTGCTACGACCAATATATTTACAATAACAGTGGCTCGTGTAACCATGGCACAGACAGAAACGAACTGGAATAAACAAGGTTTTGCATTAAGACTGAATTAAAAGAACAAATGACATGGTACAGGGAGACTTTGCTCCTGCAGGCTCTGCTGGTTGAGAGAGTGCCGGGAGTTGGAGGCTATTATGAAGCCTTTCCAGGTGCCACTTATTGGTCAGAAGCAGCTCACTGTTGATTTGCCTTCTGGAAAGAAAAAAGAAGCAAGTAGGACCACAGAGATTTGTCACCCACCTCTGCCATTCTCCTTAGCTCTGCACACAGAGTTCTTCAATTCATCGCTTTGGCTTCAGAGCATAAGGCTAATGTTGCTCTGTGACTGCTGTGGGTGCAAGTAAGTGGCAGTTTGCTAAAATTATTTAACTTATGATGCTTATGGCTAAATATACTACATAGTATAAATGCAGCAGATTCACCAAAAACACTTTCATGGGATAAAAATCAAACAATCAAATACATTCTTGTCTCTAATTTTTTTCCCTGATAGTACTTTACTTCATCACTGGAGATTTTGATAATTACAGTAAAAGCCAGCTTATTTCCCCTCAAAGGCACCATCTTTATCAACCTCAGTATCTCTTTGTGAAGCTCTTCATGGGGATCACTGCAAAAACCTGCAACCCTCTTCATATAACTACTTGAAATGCCTGCACAGCTCTGCTTTGGGCTAGTATGTGTTAGTGAGAAAAGCCCATTAATAGCAGAACATCTGAGGCTCACACGCAGTGCCCTTTCCTGGGGGCTCTTTGGCTCTCAGGGGACAGGTGTGCGGATGGGCTCTGCGGTATGAAGCGTCAAAGGGCAGATAAAGCCCACCTGATATCTCTGTGAACCAAACAACGCAGCCGAGGGCATAGACCACAGCAGATTACAAAGACAAAGACACATATCGGCCGTCTCTAAAACTGTATATAGCTTTTACCAGGAGTGATGAGGGTGCATAGACTGAGGGAGGTCTCATGTTGATCATGCGGTGATTATCTTTAGAACAGAGGTCTAAAAGAGACAAGCGAGAGGGTGAAAAGAACAAAAAAAAAGAAAGGAAAAGGATTAAGAGAGGCAGGAATGCAGAGGGCATGCTAAAGAAGCAAAGGACTAAACAAAGAAAAAGCTTAATTTGGGTGCACAGTTTTCATCTTAGGTTACAGAAGGAAGGAGAGACAGAAGGGAAGAGCCAAAGAACTGCAGCGAGAATGGAGACGGAGGCAGAAAATGAGGCAGAAAGCGAAAGGTCACCAATCGCTCCAGATTGCAGAGGGCCCTTTGCAACACTTGAATATTGATTGATCTAAAAAGGACTGCAATATTCACATATACATACTGCACTGTATGCATAAACAATACGTAACCTTTCATTACAGTATGAATGTGATGCCAGCCAGTGTTCAATAGAGAGGACACTGTTAATTATTCATACTGAAAGCTGCAAAGCTAATCAATATTACATTAGTTGTCATTGGGAAAGCTTTAAAGGGATGGATTACGACTTAGGGGAAAATCACCTGCTTAACTACATGAAAATGTGTCTTTTATGTCTGTCTGAAAGCTTGTTAACACAAATGAGTGTAGTTCATTTGATGGAGGAAACAAAATGATTTATACTTGGATTTAAACTGACTCCAGTGTAATGAGTTGAAGTTGTAAGAGTTTAAATTTTACAGATCAATATGAAATCCAATACACCCTTAGACATTTCCCTGCAGTACATGCACATGGCTCTGATAGTGCAGCCAACTGGTTAGTGAAAACTAACCATGCATAAAAAATATCTGTTGAAGAGAGTCTTCGCATGGATGAAAAACACAGTTTTTACACAGACTTTAAGTGGCTCGACAGATCCAGGCTCAAATATCTCTACAGTGACTGAATGGGTTACACTGCACTAGATTTCTTTTGTAATTTTTTTGAACCACTAACACTGAAAAGTGTGATCTGTCCCCTGATGGGAAGACAGGAACTGCAGGTGTGGCCACAAAAAATGCCATTTCCACAAAAAAGGGAAGGATTACATTTTTATATTATAATTGAATAAACAAGAATCAACTCCTAAAGAGAACAATATCGTGGCAATAATTACATTTCAAACCATTATGAATCAATATGCCCAATAATATGATTTATTACAATATATCCTCCCTTGATTCTGTGCTTAGTGCTAGAATGTTAGTATCCGGAGACAGTAAATTTCGTAACCTGCTAGTCAGTGTCTCTCAACATATAGCTTAAAGCAAACCTGTATCTTATTACTGTCCTGCAGAGCTCTTAGCATGGCTACAGATTGGCACTAAATATTTGAACTTAATGAATACATTTGATTTTTAGTCCAGACAGGACTTGTACAGGGCATTTACAGGTTCTGTCCTCTTAGATGTGAGGATTTGATTCTCTGCTCTATGCATCATCTGCACGCAACACACGGACAAACTAGGGAAAAGAAATGCATAAGTGGCCAGCAGGGGGCGACCTGTAGAAAGAAGTCAGAGTGCAAGTCCACAAGAAAGTTTTCCTCACTTGACTTATGACCTCATTAAACACTTTTCTGTGGAGTTTATGGCCTCAGTCACTACCTTAGCTTTAATTCACTTAACATGACGTAAATTTTGTTCCAATTTAGAGTAAAACAGACAAAGCATCCAAGACTCATTTGTCACATCTGGTTTTAAAACACCAAGATGGAAATGGCCAGAATGCTCTATTTAAAGCTTCACAATGCAATGTATGACATCCACCTTTTATGTACAGTCTGTGCTCTTCCATCACTGTTTTTGGGATACAGAAGTTCTGGAATTCTGGTTGGAAAAAGTACACAATCTCAGCTTTGATTTCAAATACTTAGATAAGCATGTGGACTAAATTATTTAGTTTTGAGTTATAACTGAATAATAAATTCTTGTGTAATAAATATATGGAGAGAATACAACCAGTGCCAGCAGAACAGTGGCATCAGATTATAACAAACACATGCTGGTTTAACCACAAAGAATGTACATGCTAGTGCTCATTTATACACAACACACAACACACATATGCATTTCCACTCTGACTTAATTCACACTGTTCCTGCATTCTTCATAAGTGTGTGCAATCTATGTGTGAGTTATTGCGCATATTTGCATTGTTCATTTCTGTACTATAGAGACACTGAATCACATACTAAATAGCCCCGGCCACATATTTAGACAGTAGCCTGCAGGCACATATAAACACACGCAGACATACACAAGCTAGGAGTGTCAGTAATAGAATACAAATTGGTACTTATAGAGAGGGGCGCAAGATGGATTCAGGTAATTACAGCCTGAGTAAGACGTGGTGTACGTGTTTAATGTGCATGCACGTGTGAGAGAGCCTCAGCACGAGATCTGAGCACCTGCTGCACTGTCCATAAAAGCTCCTTGAATTACGCTGAAAGTGAACTTATTAAAGAAATGAAAAAAAAAAATGGGACTATTGATCAGCGTCACAATATTTTTTGCTGGAGTGTTTGTGCATGTGTTTCTGTAGGGGAGCAAGATGGAGAGAAATAGAAAGAAAAATAGAAACAGACAAGCAGTAATAAGTGAGAAGAGCAGGCACATTCAATCGCATTTCTTTGGACACCTCTGTGAGTGTGTAAGCCTGAGTGTGCGAGCACGTGTGTGTGTGTGTGTGGTCTAAAGGTTCAGGTGTGATAGATGACCTGTGTTTCTGTCTTTCTGGCTGATGGAATTGAGCCTCAGAGCCTCTTCGTCACGCTGCGCTGGCTGTTAGAAATAAAGTGCAGGTGTGACTCTCTGGTCAGCTAACACTGATAAAGGTCATCCACTTCCTCCTGAGCTGAACTTCAAGCCATTAATGTCTAATCAGTTTTCTTCTGCGTAAGAGTGTGTGTGTGTATGTGTGTGGTATTAGGAGAGTATGGAGAGATACAGAGAGGGCGTGAACAATATTTCAGCATAAATAGGCACCAATTTAGAAGAAGGTCAAGAAAAATATCTCCGGGGTGTGAACGGTTCTTTGAGCACAAAGAATAATTACGATTGTAAATAAACCCGGGACCTGTTTTGTGTCTGTAACAAGAAGTGACAACTCAACAGGACGAGCCAGCTCAGCGGCATCAGTGTTATACTGCCCTCTGTAGTCAAAATAGCCAAAGTGCAGTCTTTTTTGTAAGCCAGAAATACAGAAACTGCCCATTTGATTAGGTGCACTTTGTTAATACAAGGCTGATCCCCCTTTTTCCTTCAAAACTTCCTTTAAAACCTCCTTAAGTCTTCATGACGCAGATTCAGTGAGCTGCTGGAAACATTGCTCCATCACTTGGAGCTCAGATCTCAGACTAATATCTGCCAAGATCCAAGCCAGGATGGATCCATGCTTTCATGCCGTTTACAGCAAATTCTGATCCCTTCAACAGAATGTTGCTGCAGAAATCGACATCCATCAAACCAGGCACCATTTTTCCAATCTTCTAGTCCCCTTTTTGGGTAAGCATGTGTGAACTGTAACCTCAGTTTCCCGTTAGCATTCTCTTATCTGACAGGAGCAGCACCCAGTGTGGTCTTCTGCTGCCGCAGCCCATCTGGTTCAAGGCTCTGAGATGTTCTTCTGTATATCCTGGTTCTAACAAGTAGTAATTTCAGTTACTGCTGCCTTCCTTTCATCTCGAAGCAGACATGCCCTTCTCCTCTGACCTCTGGCAATTAACAAAGCATTTTTGCCCAGAAAACTCGACATTTTCTCCTTTTTCTCAGACCAGCCTAGCTGGCACAAACAACCATATCTCTTTCAAAGTCACTCAAATCACCTTTCTTCCCCATTCTAATGCTCAATTTGAACTTCAACGGGTCATCTTGACCGTGTCTGAATGCCTGAGTAGCTTCCATGTGACCGGGCGAGTCGATATTTGTATTAACAAGCAGCTGAACAATACCCAGTGAAGTGGCCTTGACAGTAAATGGAGATCTGCAGCACAGCTGGGCCCTGTGTGCAGTGAGATAAAACATCTTGAAGGACTAAATAAGAGCTGATAAGCCTGCTGAGAGAAATTCTTTTAGATAAACAGATAGAGCCTGCCTGCAGTCAAACATTTATAGACGTGGCAGAAACGTTTTACTCAGAGCCAAAATATTCATAATATATATATTATGAATATTATATATTATTATTATATATATTATTATATATTATTATGCCATAATATATAAGTCTTAATTTATTTTAGAGCAACACCGACATTATTGTAGGGACTGATTGCAATTCGGCCACTCCTGAAATTAAGATATTCTGAGCCAGTGACCTCATACCAATCACAATGCTGAAATTGCAACCGTAAATCTTTTTTTTTGGCAGATTTTCACTGACATTTGCACTTTTGTTTTATCTGTTTACTAAAACAGGAGAAAAAAAGAACTAGTAAAACAGAAAGCCGGCCAGCAAAAATCATCCAACTAATGGGATATTTATTGGCATAAATCAAACTCCAAAGACAGCAGGAGAAAAAGAAGTGCTGCAAAACCACTAGAAACTGGAATGAGGCCTGGACATTTACTTTTGAATTAACCATCATTATAGTCAAGTGTCAATTAACAGAAAAGTGGAAATGCATTACTAGTTTTTCTTTTTGGCATGGAGTATTTCAGAACAACTTTAAACTCTGGTGTGGGAATATTTAATTACCAATGAGGTGTTCAATTGCAAACTACCTCAGTGCCATTTTCCATTTTTGCCTGGCTCATTACTTCCCACAAAATGCATTTACATGAGCAGACCAAGAAAGGAGAAACAAACACCACAACCAAAATGCACCACGCCTCTGTAAGTACCTTGCTGACTCGAGTCAGAGTGCCGTTGGGTCGATCTGGGCGCTCCTCATCGGACAGCCGCCCGCTACCAAAGCTGTCCATAGAGTGGGAGGAGATGGTGTGGCAGAGCTCCTCGAAGGAGTAGTCCCTATCCCGGCACTTTTTGATCTCATGAAGCAGTTTGGACAGCTCGCTTGTCACAGCATCATCTGGGGGGGGGGAATGTGAAGCATCTCTATGAAGACAGTTATTCTCAAACCGGGTACAGAAGTACGCCACTAAATATAAAATTACTTTCTTTTCATTTTATCACCAAAACAACAAAGAAAAAAAGGTGGAAGAAATTCTTTTATATGCCTGTCGGATTTATTGTGAGATTAACTGTCTGGCAGACACAAACCTCCTCCCCCCGTCTGCCTCCTGCTTTGCTTTTGTGTCGCATTAAGGCACATTGTGCTAATCACTTTCTCCCGCTTCCCTCCACGACTCTCTAAGGTAATCAAGGTAATTATGGGATCTGCTGACAATCACTGAGAGGAGAGCAGATCAGCAGACGCTCAGCAGGTTGCAATGTCATATTCGTAACACAGGGGGCAGTGCTGGACAAGGTAAGTGTCTGGCTGTTTGGAGTGGCAGTGACTGCTATTCTCCACTAAAGGAGCTGCTCTCCATGGCTTTATTCAGCCCATATTGCAAAAAGTAAACAATAGTTCGAATCAAGTTTAGTGGAGTTGTTCTTAAGAGTAAACGGGACATATTCATTTTGATGACGGACTGGTTGTAAGCCTTGTGCAGAATGCACGAAGGAATGTGCTACATGGGTTATTTGTTTTTATCTCACATGTCTACACCCGGTTTCTGTCTTTATTTCTACCACTTCCTCTTTTTAGAACTAAAAAAACTGTATTTAGTCACCTCAGAGCTCACTGTCAAGTACTTCAGTTGTATTATGTCTGCATACTTACTCTTGTGTCTCAGTGAAGGGGAAGCGGAAGGCGAGGGAACAGAAGTTCGAGGTGTAGGGACAGGACACTTGCGGACAGGCTCCTCCAGGATGCTCAGCTTCTCCATCTCGTCCATCATATACTCTACAGACACATGGAAACAGCGGGGAATTAAGAAGATGGACGATGAAGCAGACAAGATGAAAGACAATATGAATTAAGGGGAAAGTGAAAATATGCCAGGAAGATGGGAATAACGAGCAGAAAGGGCACAAAGTAGAGGAAGAGTTTGGAGAGTGATCGAGGAGGGAGAGTGAGAGAGCAAAATCATTTCAGAGGCATTTTACCGGATCAATATAATAGCACAGCCATCAGTATTGTAAACAGCTTGAGCTGCATTCAATTCGCACTTTTCCCCGCACCGCAAATTCACTTTACAGCTTCTGCTAATAAAGCAATCTGCTGTTCATGAAGGTAAAAGAGAACAAATTATGTGGGAGGGAGGGGGAGAGGAGCAGGGGAGAAAAGGGTTTAGGTGAAGGACCAGAAACAAAGTTCAACACTTGCTTAACTCAGGCAAAACACACAAATACACTTACAGAGAGAAATTTGGTGGCAAATCCCCTGCAGAGTCCTAATGAGGGAGCCGGTTAATGTCAGGAGGAGTGTTTGTGCGTGTGGGTATATTTTCATTATTATGAATAGTGGCATTCAGCTCAGTAGTTATGATGAACAACCAAATTTGCATACAATTACACTTGGTACTGGAATTTGTATCCGACTCTAAAAAGAAAGATGAAATGCTCCGACAGATTTATTAATTTCCATAAACAGAAGAGAACATAAAGTGAAGTGTCTTTATAAAATAATAAAATAATCCACTGAACTGTAGTACACAACCAGTTGCTGATGGGCAGTACAAAACGAACTTGTTAATTCAAACAGTCGGATGAATCGTGTGCTGTGAATCAAATGAGAATCTATTCATAACGAGGTGCCTACGGCAACCAGAAAGCCCCTCGACTGGTACAATTGAGTAAATGACCAGTATTCTGCTCTTTGCGTCTCTGTCTGTGTGTGTGTTTGTGTGTGTGTCCTTTTCCATCTCCTCTCCAACAGGAAATGGCATGCAGCTGATCTTTTCACTGAGTCACAGCTGCGTCCTTTCCCTCTCTCTCACACACACATTCACTCTCCAATTTATGCTGAAGTCCAAATCTCTGTTTGCACTTCTAATTTAGAGAGACAAGCTTTTCACGGCTGCCATTTCTGACCAATATCCACAATGAGATGAATTTTTGACTTTTAAAAAGCTACGTTTATTTCATAAACATATTTTGTAGCCTCACTTGTATGCATATTAACAAATATTCCCCCAAACTGTGATTCTATATGCACAGTTCGGGATGCAAACAGCTAAGGATGCCGAACTAAGTCCAGACAGCTGCACTGTATTGACATCTTCAACCCCAGTTATCCACATAATCACTCTTCATTCTTGTAAATACAAGTGCGTAAACAAGCAAATCTACAGAACTTTATTTTAAACTCAATCCATTCTCTTCTGCTTATCCAAATTAGGGTCGCAGAAGTTATTTTAAACTGTAGAGGAAATCCCAAATATATCAAATAAAGCTAAACATTAGGAGTAAGTGTACAAAACAGGGAGCAAGAATCTACAATGTTTTCATAAAAGTAGGTGGTGCTCTTACAGAAGTTATGTGGCATTTGGTTAGCTGACTGGTGACTGACTGGTGAGTTGCATTTATTACTTTTCTGTCATTTAACTGTTTAACGATCACTTACTTATGTTGGTTTAATATGAATGGCAATGTGGGAGGTCTTTATCAGAGGGAAAAGCTGAAAAACGTTTGAAAGTCCAAAATGTATGTACTTGACACTTTCCAAAGCATTCTGGCCCCCAGGCCTGGTGTTTGACTGACTTGAATCTGAAATCAATAACATGAACATCCTGTCTTGGATCAAAAATTCAGGCTGGTGCTGGTGTTATGGTGGGGGGGTCCAACTGGGCATTGTTTAAACACCACAGCCTTGAGTATTGTTGCTGACCATGTCCATTCCTTTAGGACACAGTGTACCAATCTTCTAATGGCTGCTTCTAACAGGATAATGCATCATTTCACAAACTCAAATCATATCAAACTGGTTTCTGGAATATGTACTCAAATGTTCATCGTACTCAAATGGCCTTCACAGTCACCAGATCGCAATCCAATAGAGAACCTTTGCTATGTAGTGGAACAGGACAATATTGAATCTATGCCTCAAAAAATTAAGTAAGTGCTGAAGGCAAAAAGCAGGTCTAACCCAATACTGCTGAGGTGTACCTAATAAAGTGCTGAGTGTATATCATGTAGTTTCAATAAAGGGCCTGAACAGAGTCCAATTCTGTTATGTAGCGCATATACAGACCATTTCTTAACAACCTAAAGGAAAAGCTGTTATGAAATAATGTTGTCATTCATAATGCACACAGTGTGTTCAAATTCAATTTGCACTTTCCCCCACACTACAGTTTCTGTTAATAAAGCATACTGGCTCTTCATTAGCAAAAAACAAATTACACAGAAGCTTTAGTTGTTGGTTTTGGGGGCCTCTTTATGAACTGAAGAAGTGAATTTTAGCCCATTGTTCGCTCTACCTTTAGCTGTTTAAGCCTCCAGTGGTAAGCATGTGGTGTTTAGCTCCTAACTCTGCCTGACTGATGAGAATCACAAAAGAGAACTAAAACTAAAAAATATTCTGCAGACCGGAGAGCGACTAGCTATGTGAAATACTCCTGATTTGTGAAGATATGTGGGTAGGTTCTTCACAACAACAAACCACTTCCACTTCACATATGGAACTCTGAAGCAACTAGAAGTGTATTAATGCAACAACTCAATGTTAAGGGTTAAAACACAAGACAAATAAAGACAATTTTCCTAAATTTTGTTATTTGTCTATGCCTCAAATTGTTGTAGTGCTAAACTTGAATCACTAATTACATCTAAATTGTTCTGCCCTTTGCATCACTGTGCATTCCCTGGTTTAATGTCAGCTTTATGTCTGTTATTTTCTAACCGTGGATGATTTGTTACATTCCTGGGGCTCAGTCTCTGCTCCCCTTTCTATCTTGGTCTCCTAGTTAAGACTGATTAGCGGTTAATTTAGGCTCTCCTCGTTCGCCTATCCCTCCAATTCTGTCTGTCTTTATCTCACTCTCTTTAAATCATGTGCAACAACATGCCTAACGTACACCCACAGACTACACAATGACAGATAGCGAAGGCCTCCAAGCCACAGATTAGAGCGTTCAAACTGAACCTCATAATCACTTCAGGATAAAACTGTCTTTAGAAGGTGCAATATGAAGAATCTTTGGGTCCGCGGGGACTGCGGCGCAAGCTCACACAAACAAGCACTGGTTGCACACAAAACCCACTGCAGTGAGGACAAGAGCAAACACACGGATCTTAATGGCAGGTGGAATAAAGCGAAGACACTGAAAATGACAGTATGCTTTTTTCCTTTTTGGGCCATAAATTACAGTATAGCTGGATATAACTGCAGTACTCCTCCAGCCACGACCGACTCCTAAACATAGACTATAAACTGCGTATTAAAATGATTAAGATTACCTTGACTTTACCCATTTGCAATTCCTGAGTTTAGCATTATCAGAGAAGCAGTTGCCATATTTAGATAAGTGTATGGGTGTATTGCACAGATAGACATGTTACTGACTTCTGAACAGAACAAACTTCTTGGATGGCCCGTTACTGCAATAATTGCACAGCAACCTATGTTGCTTTTGAGACCTCAGCTTTTTACTTTCTTTTCGTTCTTTTTTTTGCATATTCATCACTCTCCACCATTTGCACTTAGGACTGAAGAAGCTTCTCGGATCAGGGGTGAAAGGTTTTCAAGAAACTTAAGGAAGTCCAGACGCTTTTCTTTCCAAGCTCCTTAGGCTACTATGATCTGGATGACTGAGAAGCTTCAATTACATGTTTCAGATCAAAGAAATTTTAGTATCAGACAAAGATAACCTGAGTAAATTGGAGGGTTTTCCAGCATGGGCAGCATGTAAAATCATCTTAATGGGATCAGTTTGGACTTTGACTAGGCCATTCCAAAACCGTCTTCAGGGCATGAACTGATGGCCGGACATTCTCCTTTAGGAGCATAATTCATGGTTCCATCGATTATAGCAAGTCGCCCTGAAGCAGCCCCGGATCATCACACTACTGTTACCATGTTTGACTGTTGGTGTGATGTTCTTTATAAGAAATGCTGCGTTAGCTTTATGCCAAATGTAACGGGACTCAAACCTTCCTAAATGTTCAACTTTTGTCTCATCAGTCCACTGTCTGGCAGTAATTGGGCCACTTATTTAATGATTTAACAAGGGTTGGGTTACTTCGGTTATCTTTATTTAATATTAAAATTTGTCTGATGATCTGAAACATGTGACAAGTATGAAAAAAAAAGTATAAATCAGATAGGGAGCAAATAGTTTTTCCTAGCACTCCCACTTTTATTTTGAAACTATCAAAGGCAGAGTACATCGAGGACAGATCATCGACCAAATCGGCCACCATCAACCAAACATATGCATTTCTTAGGACGGAAACTAAAGCACAGGGGCAAAAAGTCCACAAATACAAGGCATCATTTACTTCACTAATCATAGCTCGTGGTTCTAAACTTCACAAAAGTAGAAACTCTTGTCAGAGCAGATTTTTTCAACTCATCAAAGCAAGAAAAGCAAAGATGAAACTGATGCCTGTGAAGACTGGTGCATTCCAGTTAGCTGAGCCTTTTCCAAATTCAACCATCATTAAGGTTCTTAACAAGGGATTTTCCTGTTTTGACAAGTCGGGATCTTTGAAACTACTATTAAATAGCAAAGCAGCAAAATCCAATATGAAGATGTAAGTCTGACCTTTTATGGCATGCCAAGGTCTTCCTGCTCTTTCACAATGTGTGTCGGTATTAGTATTCATTTATACACTGCTGCAGAACATCTATTATAAGGGTTCTTAAGCAGTTTAGATATGGACTTTATTGCACAGTAGTCATCAGAAATACCATAGTGCTATTTATCCACTGAAACTCATTCAGGAAGCCCATTGATAACCATCTTATTTAAGATCCAGCTAACCCAGTGAGACAAAGAAAACAAATTTAAAAGAAGACTACATTGTGGGAATATCAAGGCTAACAGTAACAGTGCATTCACCCATTGTACAAACTAAACACATACAGGAGCTTCTATTGTCGCTGGTGATTTTTAAGTTCCCACTTCTGCCTAGTTGACAGCCACAATGTCACACTCTGTACTCTACCTTTATATAACGCAGACTGGCATTTCTGCACCAATAACCAAATTCAGCCCTGTAGACTGAATTTGGACTGTGGATCAGTCACTAAATTACTTCTTTTCCACAAATTAATTCACACAGTAACCTGAGTTATAATGTAATCGCACAGACTTCAAAATGGAGGTCTTACACCTGAAATGCCCCAGTTTTTAGAAGTCATCTAAATCAAAAGTGTGTACGTCTTTACCTTGGATAAGAGCAGTGATCTGCTGGGATTTAGGTGCAGGATGATCCCTCAGAATCTCCAGAGCCGTTCTTCCCTGGCTGTCTCTTAGATTGGTGTCGATCCCTGACACACAAACACACACAAATACAAGCACATAAAATACAAGAAAAAGAGGGAAAAAGTCAACACCCATTACTTAGTCTAACAATACAGGACCTACTCAGGCTTGCTCATGATAATTCAACTTCACCACAGATACACAGAAATAAACACATTTAAGCACAGTATACAAAAATAAATACAAAGTCAGATCTGTAAACACACCTCTTAGTCAGAAACACCAGTGAGCATTTTTTCCATCAAGATTATAGCCCGAATGTTTTGTAGATGAATGCAAATTAGTCTCACACATACACATTCTTGGGATGCTAAGTCACAATCTCAGACAATGACACATAAAAGACTGCATTCAAAGACTGATGCACAATATCAAAAAGGCCATATGTGAAAAATAAATGTCATTCCAATCACTCTACTGGGTACCATAAGAAATGTATCAAACTGCAATAAAAGGACATTTACACCTAAGTTAGCATTTCAGATTTCTATCTTTCCTCCTTTTTTCTCCTTTTTTTTCTCATGTGGTTTGTATATTTATGAATGAAGTCTGTAATGTGATTAGTGCTTAAAGGAACTGTAGATGCATTTTACAAAAGAGGAGAGGAGACTTTACTCAGAGCTAAAGCTACCAACTACAATAACTAGAGACAGGAAAAAAAACACCTAACAGCTCTGTTCAAAAATAAAATAAAAAAAAACACCCCTTTAAAAATATAAATTAAAGATTTTTAATGTATTTTATTAAAATCAAACGACACGAAGCAAAAAAACCCATTTGTAATGAGTTTAAAGGAAAAAAAGAGGCGATATATTTCAAATAAATAAATGAGTAATGTTTTATGAAAGCAAGTAACTCTTAGCCTAGCTTAGCATGGTAATTACGAAAAATAGAATAAAGAAAAAAAACAGCGTGCCTGGCTTTGTCTAAAAGTTCCAAATATTTTGAACTTTTTATTGATCAAAAATGATAAATGTGTTTAAAAGAAAAATGTATTATAACAATAACAGTTTGCTGTTTAATGTTTGTCATGTCCCAGCATTGTGCTAAACTTAGCTTACTATTTAGTAGCATTCAGTTTTTAGTTCGTTTTTCTTAACTTTCCATTTTTTTAGCCTTTTTAGCCTTTATTTGATCGGTCAGTAAATAGTAGACCAGAAAGTAGCAGAGACTCTACTAAGAGAACAGCTGCTTCTCAGAAAAAATAAATAAATAAATGAACAACCTGATAGATTAAATTTGCAAAGCTGCATCTGAAAAAACCACAAGCCTTCAAAAAATGTCCTTTGGACAGACGAGAACAAAGTGGGATGCTTGGCTATAATGCACAGCACATTATTTACATATTTACCGTGCAAACATGAGAGTGCTATCAGTGCGAACAACTAACTATATAGAAGGAAGTAAAAAAAAAAAAAAAAATCACATTTACCTACC
>VUQG01019862.1:0-20416 GCA_015106755.1 Etia nguti | reverse complement strand
CTAAAAAGAAGGAAAAAAAAAAAAAAAAAAAAATCACATTTACCTACTCAACTTGAATGTCACATGATCCTTTTCTGTGATAATAAAGGTTATTTCTTTGGTCAAAAAATGACTGAGGCTTACTTGATAAAGCAGTTAAACCAACAAGCCATTCTCTACGCATAGGCATAGAGGCCCATCCTACACCTCTACAGTAAACCCACCTTCCGAAAGGCAACATTTTTAGCTATATCGGGTTAGAGTTCAGTGACTCTGACAAGTACAGCCCTGCTTTGATCCAGGATGTTAATAAAATCAAGGCAAAAGGAACATGGCCACCCAGAGGAAATCCTGTAGGAAACAGGAAGTGCTGAAGGAAAGTGGGTGGAGGATGGCAATGATGTCAAAAGGACAACGGTGTCCAGGCTGTTTTAATAAAAGTACTAACTATACACACATGACTTCGAGCTACTAGTTGAGAGAGGAGCTGTTCTACCTTCGGGACTCTTTTTCAGTCATTGCATAAGATGACATAAGACAACACATCCTAATTATGCAGTTGCAGAGGAAACTGGCCAAAACAATAACAAAGCTTGAAGTGAGGAAGAATTTAGCAAACAGATGCTTGGAGTTCACCTGAGGGTAATTTGACTCACAATTTAGGGAAGGACGGGGAAAAACACAACAAAACAAAACAAAAAAATTCCAAACATCTAGCCACAGGTTGAAAAAGAAAAAAGGTGAGAAACAAGGGAAACGCACATATAAGGAAACACACACAATTTGTGTTTCGCTGGGGTATATTTATAGACCCACCTGAGTCAAGCAGAAGGCGAACAACATCCATCTTCCCAAAGAGAGCTGCCTCATGGAGGGCACTGCCATTCTCGGTCTACAAGAGACAGAGATAGCGTTTGTGTGTTAATATTTAGTCACTTTAACAATTGAAACTGGAGACAAAAATAGACATCAAAACCAGAAAGCACAAGAGGCATTACAAAAAAATAAAAGGCAGTGGGATTAAAAGAGAGCAAAAAGGCAATATTTTGATTTGATACAATCTTTTTCCCCCCCCCTCGCTGGCAGTTAAATGAAAGAGATTCAGAGAGATTAAAACAAGTTACATTCCCTCGCCTCCAAACAGTGTGAGGCCACAGCGATTTCAAACCATTACACAAGCAGCAGGCGCCTGTGTGGAAACGTCCCACTTTCCCTCACCCTACGCTGGCCCGTATCAGCCTCCAGTCCAACTAATAGAGATATTACAGATATGATGCAACACACTGAAACCAGCACGGGGATGGTGCCAGTAAGTGTCTCATCCCACATCAGCAGTGATGAGAGAGACGATTATTCTGACAAGGATACATTAAAAAAGTCCAACAACATAAAGAACAGCTGTTTAATCACACAGCCTGAGGGTGAAAGGGACCAAAACAGCTAGACTTAAAGACACTAGGTGTAGAATTTTGATGTTACAGCATCCTTTGCTGATGCTAATGACTGATACCCTAGGATGTGGAAACGCACACATAGAAATGTTTTCCATACCGGCGGGCAGAGTAAGCAGAGAAAGCAGCTCGAGAACAAACACGGCGTCCAAACAGTTCCATCGAGCACTTAAAGCCTTTTCCACTGAAGCTCCACCCCACAGCCAACAAGACCCAATATTCACTATCAACATGCCAGACACTACAGTACATCCACACAGGGTCTGAGTTTATGTCCCAAAGGGTCAGAGCTGTTTTGGTGTTTTGAAGGGAGCCTACAATATATTTGACAGATAGTTTTAATGTTTAGTATTTTTTTTATTTTTGTTTCAAGCAATGATTCATTTTCAAAGTTTTATACCAGATTGCCTTCCTGACGCAACCCAAAGAAGATTTTCTTTTTAACTAAAGTCAAATCGATTTTATATAACCTAAAGTTAAAATGTATTGGAGGGCCAGTAACAGCATTGAGCCAATATTATCGGCCTTAAAGGTCCGACATTACCAAATAACGTACAGTGAATTTGTCCAGTGTATTTCTGCTTCCATAGATAATCAGAATAATTAGCAAAAATATGCTACAAAAATAAATGAGGTCAATAGGTAAAGACACTATTACTATTTTAGTGATCTTCAACATCATTCAGCTACTTGAGACTCATGTCCTGCAGTCCAGTTGACTCATTCTGCTCTTGAGATGAGCAGCAAGCTGGAGGGCCACTCCAACCAGAACCAACGGGAGGTAATGAACTGCTACTGCTATGCCTACCACAGCAAGGACTATTAGCTGCAGCTGGGGAGACTTATACACACACACACACACACCCCACTAATAAAGCCAAAAACAGAACGTATATATAAGGGAAACCCTGTAACTAGTTTTACTTCTGATGAAGTTACTGCTCTATAGCTTAACAGGACATCATGATCCTGAAGGTCTTTCTGGAACATTAAACCTACTGCTCTGTGCATGTTGCTGGAAGCAATACAGCCCATCGAGGATACTAAGGACTTCAACATACACAAAGACGCGTGTCTCACACTCGCAGCGACACACACACAGACACACGCTGAATACGTTGCATCCTTCATGGCTGGCTTCCTGACAACACAGATGAAACCCTGGACTGAATAGAAGTCCCAGCCGTAATGAAGACAAATTATCTGGACGACAGCCAGATCTGCCGATACATACACTGCCAGGAAACTCTGCTCAACGCAACACTACACCACATCAGTGTGATCGTCTTCTGCAGGGAATACTCAACTTTTTCCGTTTCCCCTGACACGAAGGTGTCATCGCCACAGAGAAGGGATTGATGGCAAAACGAAGCTATAATGCCATATGCGACAGCTCCTCCGTCTTTTAAAAGTTCAAAAGGCCAAAGGTCCAGATCTTTTAGAAAAATCCTGCAGGTGTGAGTCCAAAGTGAAAACAGAAGAAATGTCAAATTTGTAGCGCCGGTGAGTTTATCACAATGTGGATGTCTCCCCTGCAAAACGAAATCTCTACCCTCATGCAAGTAAGAGGAGGTGGTATCTCAGGAAGAGATCCACCCCCTATTCTAGTACACACATCTTGCCCTCCTGAACCTCCTTTACCACTTCCTGTCCTGTTTCCCATAGCGATTATGCCGTGATGTAATGAGGAAACAAGGAAGGCAGTTCTTACTCCGAGTTTCCTGGAATTGAAAGGCAGATGAATCGGTTTAACGACAGCAGGCAGAAATGTAGCAATCACTGCTCATGATGGGATGACGGGGTAAATGTGTGAATGTGAATGCTCACATCATCCCTCTTACCTATGCTTGACAGAAAACTAGGACTCTATATTAATCAAAAGAGCTGCACCGCAGGCAATAATGACCTAAAGCATATTTCTGTGCTAGACAGTTTTGGAAATAGCAGTCAGCTGTGTTTATGTACAAAGTTGTGTGTATCTATACTAAACTTTTGCCCTGTGTTGGCTATAGGTCACTCAGTGGCACGTTCCTCCATACTGTAGGGATTTCCCCTCATTATTATGGGAACAGACAGAGGATGAAAGAGAGTGTGTGTGAGAGCAAGAGAAAGAGAGAGGCGAAAAGAGAGAAAGTGTGCTGCTTGTGTAAATTATTCCTTCTCACTCAGACAGACCTATATGGCATGACTCCAGTTACTGACCTGTACATACTCTCTCTCTCTTTTATACACACACATGCACAATTTGCTTTCCATTCTCGGAAGCCCATCTCTGAGTCACCCACGGCTTCCACTCTGCACCGTCAACATTATAGTACAGTTCTGACAGTGCGGCCTTGCAGAAAATACAGAGAGAAAGAACGAGCGAGACAAGAGGAGGGGAAATGGAGAAGAGCGGAAAGCAGGTGGGGGAAAAGAGGACAACTCGACACTTGCTGTGTTTCTCACCTAAGTGGCATTAAAAAAGCCTTTGCTCTTCAGGGAAGCCATTAAGTCTGCTTGTTTACCTGATGTTATTGCAGCTGAACATCAAATGCAAACAGCCACATGGGGCTTTTACAGAAACAAAAACTGTATATTAAAGGTAGTCATGGTGTGAAAAGTGTAGCCAATGCTGTGGAATCATTATTGCTATATCCATCTTTTACGTACAGTCTATGAGTAAAACCAGGAGAGTCCAATTACTGTGCAACACGGAGATTAAATGAAAACCCCATTTAACAGAAATGCCTACCATTACAGTCAAGCAGTGTTTGACTCCTGTTCCAGTTCAGATGAGATGTGTAGGCTCACTCTAATTGACCATCGAGTTTAACCAACCAAAGGGCCAATTTCACTCGCCAAGTGTGCAACAGCTACTCTCAAATTATCATCCAACGTATAATAATGATAGCTAATAGAGCAAAAGAGAACTTGATGCCTCTATGCATTATTTTCAGCAACAGACACGAGCAGAACAAAAGTCAAGGGTAAACTGAGGAGGTTTGAGGTTTCAGAAGGTTTGAGATATCAGACTTGCAGTGCTCTTGATCAGTAGGTAGAGAGGAAAAGTAAGAAAAGGAGAGAGCGGAGGATTTGCAGAAGTGTGAATAGTGGGGGAGATGAGGCAAATCAAAGGCGTGTAGTGTTCATCTTCTCTAGACACACGGAGCCTCAGGCCAAATCCCTGCAGAGAAACACAGCCCTCCTCTTCAGATCTGAGCAGGCATGCACACATTTGGGCATAAACAGACACCGCAGCGTGTAACAAGGACAGAAGGCAGAGAAGATAGGTGCAGCGCCGCTGAGTCATGCATGTCCTCACTGTGAGAGCCTCACAGTGATTCTCATATCCAAGAGGTCAAACTGTTTTTATCCTTCCAGATATGGAATCCACACAGACACACATCCACGCCCGTGCCCACCAAATTCTCCTTTGCGACACATTCTAGTGGACGCTGTCGCAGTACGGCAAAAAGCTCAGATTTGTTTTGTAGTCACAGACCCTCCTCCATCCACATGCTATTTATACTGTATATAAACTGTACTTTACACAGCCAAAAAAAAAAGGGAGAATGTAGCATCTGTTACGCCATATGTATCAGCAGTGAATTTTGGCACCAGCAGAAGTTAACTTCTAGAGTCTCTCAAATCTACATAGCAGCAGCTACACATTTTAGATCCATAGAAGCTTCCGGGGCACTGAAGGACATTTCCTATAAGGGCTTTGAAGGATTGTTTTGTCACATGTGTGTACAAACTCTGATCGGTCCCTGTTTCTATAGCTTCTAAGCAGAAATGTCCCTTGATTAAGAATCAGCAGCTTTAAGGGGCTTTAGATTCTGACTGAGCTCTGAAACTCCTGGAGCTGCTTTTAGGCTTCAATCCTTCAATCCAACAGAACCAACTCCAGTAAAGCGTGAAACAACAACGTCCAACACTGTAAAACTGAATTTTGAGCTTTTTTAAATAAAAATTTTCTGTTTTATCATTACAAAACATTCATTTAGTACATCAGCATTTCTTTTTCATGTAGAAAAACTGAGATGTATTATTGAAATTGTCTTTCTTATTTTAAGATACCTCAGGGATTAAATATGTAGTTGCTGACACTAACAGAAAAGTGGCATTTCACTGGTACAGCCTACGTAAGATCAAAGTGGGCTCTATATGCCATATAATGTAAAATGAGTTTCACATACCTGTTTTGATCCCTGTCTTGTTTAAAAAGCTAGTATCTGTAAATTGTTTGCAGTGAAGTAATATTTCTGGTGAAAAATTTCAATTAAAAAAACGTTAATTTGTTTAATAAAATATAGAAATAAAAAATATGGACTTAAAAGTGGCTAACCCCAGTAAATTATATCCATACAGTGTCTACTGTTTATCTCAGGTCAGGTGATATTGGCAGCAGAATAAGCATCAGCACTCCCCTGCAAAGTTTTCCAGTTCCTCCTCAGGCATCCAAAGACCTCCATGCCATTTAAGATGCAGCGCATACAGTGAGTTCTGGGTCTACCCTGGGGTCTCTTAACAGCTGGCCACACCTGGAAAGGCTCCAAAAGGTACTCAAGAGGCATCCTGAGCTGCTGCCCGAACCACCTCAGCTGGCTCCTTTCCATACAAAAGAGCAACTTCTGGTTAGTGTAATCTCTGCCAAAAACCTCATAAGCCCCATTGCTAAGGCTGAGCCGAGACATTGTAAAAGGGAAATGAACTTTAGCTGCAAAGTATGCGTAATCTCATTCTTTCAGTCATCCATAAGCACGGCTTGGAACATAGAACAAGTCGTAAATCCTAAGCCTTGTCTTCAGTCCACATTCTCTCCTCAAAAAAACAACCCCATTAATGCTGACTTTGCAGGACTTCAGAACAAATACAGCTGTTTACCAGTTGTTTTAATGAATAATGAATTTAATCTGGTTCTAAACTACACGACATCTGTCACAACGGCTTGCACATTAGACACCAAAAACCCCAAGCCAGCATATAATGAGTGATGACCTTATAATAAGTTGTGAGATGTGAGAAGTATCTATAGTTGGTCAGCAGGTAGCTGCAGCAGTTAGCACTGTTGCCATCTGAGAACAGCTGACAGCTGGGACAGGCTCCATCCCAGACCCTGTGTGTGAAACCCTGACTTGGATAAGTAGTTAAGAAGATCCATGGATCTATAGCTGGACAATGAAGGAACAAACAATCACAAGCAGTTTTATATTTTGAAATAATAGCGCCATTATTGGTACACATTGATGATCTGTCCAGATAAAAAACTAACAAGCCCACTAAGCCAACGATCAGCTGTGGTGTTTTTCTGTGCTGGGTCAAAATGAAGCTTGTGGTGTGAGCAATCCAGTAATAAGTCCAAAGAGACCTGTTAATACAGTAAAGGGCTATATTTCTACATTTAAGACAAGTGATCAAAGTCAAACAGTTCAGCTTTTCTCCAGAGAAAGACAACAGTACTCAAGAAAGCAGCAAAGCGTAGCTGCATTTTGACAAGACTTCACAAAAGCAAATGGTCCAGAAAGGGTCGGGAGAAAGTTGTATTTGAATCACCCAGACAAATCAGAATACACAAAAAGACAAAATATAAAGGTGAGAGGAGCGGAGAGGTCCAAACATCACATCAGAAACCAAGCAGTAATGAGGCTCCACATACTGTAACTGACACCGCGTTTCCCTTTCCTCTAACGAAAATATAAAGAGGTGTGTAAAAGAAGGGCCCTCTCTGGAACACCTCTTTCTTCTTCTTCTTTCTTTCGTTCTTACAGTCTGTTTCCCAATTAATTATTCATCCTTCCCCACCACCAAACCATAGGAGCCATGTATCACATAAATATACATACAGTATATGCTCTCTGATACATACACACAGATAAAGGAAGCACATAGATTCAAAAGAAGAATCTTTCCAGCATCCATGCATGTGGTAAACTGCATATGTAAAAATAAAATCTACTATTTTCTTTTATTAAAACAGAAAACTGAAAGATGACAGAAGGAAGGATATTTTGAAAGATTTAGCAAAAGGATAAATAATTTTTCAAGTTTTGTAAAAAAAAAAAAAAATTTTAATCCAATCTATATCAGATAATAGGAGCAAAATGTTAAAGTCAAGTACCTACCAGGCAAATATATCTTGCCTTACATGTTTCAGTTGCTGTAAATATATATCGTTTTCAAAGTAACACCCCTAAGTACAAGATTTCTCATTTTCTTACTGACTGGAGCACAATAAGATAGCGCTGTTATTGTTTAGCGACTCATTAGAGTTCGCTAATCTCAAAGTGTGTCCAGCTGTCCATCTTAATGCCAATTAAAACAGATTCAGCAGATTAAGTTTAAAAAGGAATGTGGTGGTGCCTTCTTACCACGCAGTTTACATCCATGCCGGCCTCAAGCAGAGTCTGGATGGTGCTGTGGTGTCCGTTGCGGGCAGCCAGGTGAAGCGGAGTGTGTAGCCGAGTGTGACTGGTCATGAGGTTGGGGTGGGCACTCACCAACATGCGCACCACCTGCCCACAAAAAACACAGCCACACGTTAGTGACAAAAACAGCAAAAATATGAGGAAACTAGGCCACTTGTCATCTTCTTACACCTGCTAAAAACTCAATTACACCGAACACCAATTTCAAAGTGAAGGTCAAAGGAAGTCCTTGCTTCATTTTGTAGCCATGTTAGCAGGATTAAAATCCAGAGCAGCCTCCTTGGACCTTTGATTAATAAATAAATAAAGCAATTATATTATTTGTCACCCACAATTTCCGCACATCGTGCTTATGTGGTTGCGCGTGGTCATTTAAAACAAGGCTTTGCATATCACAGCACATACAGGTCTTTTCCAGGGCCTGTTCTCTGTAAATCCTACAGATGATTGAGTGGGAAAAACCCAGTAGATCAGTAGTTTGTGAAATACTAATAGACAACCCAGTCTGCAGAAACAATCATGCCACATCCAATGATGCACCTTGGTTTCACATCATCCGCTCGTCAATGGATCATCAACTGGAGAGGATGCTTGATGATGAATTAGTGATGCTGCCCAGAAAAAGCCTATGACTTGAAGTGTGATAATACTTGTACTTTGGACTGCTTCACAAGTTTCTTCCTTAAAAACAAGTCACAAATTTAAAATATTCTATTAGTTATTTAAACCTGCTACCAGCAACTGTCATTTTGGAGGAAAAAATCAACAGTCCAGAAACGAGAAGTCTGCTTTAGTTTCACCAAAATTTCTTTGCAAACTTCAAAATCATAAATTCAAGCTTGCAGTTCCTGAGCTGCTTGACTAAGTGGGATGCTAAGTAAATACTGAAGATGGATAATCAGCAGGTAATTTTTTACCTTTTTCAACCAGTCATGAAAGAAAATAACCTTTAAAACTCCTGTCAAATACGCCAATATTCTGTGGTAGGAGGCTCCTGTGCTTTTATCTGATGGTGAATGACATTTGTTTAATAACTCAGCTCGCCAACAGGCAGTTCTCTCGAAAGCTTCCTCCCTTTAATGTGCATCTTTGCGCGTGTGCATTTGTGTGTTTGTGTGTGTAGTAAACTTTTGCCCTGTGTTACTTACATCTCCATGCAGCAGGAGCTTCCACCATAGGGATTTCCCTTCATTATTATGCAGAGAAAGGAGAAGAGAGAGAACTACCGTGCTGCCTTTATAAATTATTCATTCACTCAGACAAACCTGTATGGCTTGACTGCAATTACTCACTACCTTAGCAGAAAGAATGTGTGATTGCATTTGAACATCAGCAGGCACTTGTAGCACACGCCTCTGTGTGGGATTGCGCTCGCATGTGGACGCTTTTTGTCACATTTTTGACAAAAGAATAGTCACACTTCTTTGTGTCTGCCTTTCTATGGAGTAAAGACAATAGTTGAGGGTTTTATTTCCCCCAGCATATATGTATCAATTAAATGTAATTAGCAGTGGAAGTATGAAAGGTCTGATTCCTTTGCCCTACCAATTCTTCAGCTCCTGCTTCCTCTTACCTGCCAGCAAGGAGCTTGGACAGGATACACAGTGCATGAAGAGGTTAAAATAGAGTAAATCATCCACATATCAGCCTCCTAACCAGTATATCAACAAAAACATGACCTAGACTAAGAAACCACTTTGTATCTTTGGGGGAGAGGATGCATGAATTGTTTTGTTCTTATGTTCTTCAAAACTCTTTACTAGAACAAATACCTGCATTTATCCGCGCTTTCTTTTAATTACGATCCCTTCTGCTTCCTTTTCAGCAAAGTACTGTGTAAATAAAATGCAGCTAATTTATTCTTCACTCCAAATTGCAGAGGATTTGTGCCTCCTGTCAGCTACATTAAAAGCTCAGCTAATTATTTTTTTTTTTTACCCATTTTGTTACTTTGAATTTTTTTTATTAATGTTGTTGGAGTTTCAATTCAATTTTAATTGCAAATTAAACTGATTAGGGAGCCCTTTTCCTCATGTGGACTGTAGCAGATGTTTGTATCACATTCTTATGCATGGAGTGCCACCTAAGTCCTCTATATCGAGCGGCTTTTATGGAAATTAAATCTTCTCCGATGTAGAAAAGGTCAAAACCTAAACAGGTTGAGGTATTCTTTTATATCTGTTTCGACTTCAACGCGTTGCATGTTCATTATTCAGGAATAGATGCATCTGTTAGGTAAATATTAAAGCGCTGGGAAGTCAAGGTGATGACGTTTTAACCATTTATAGCTATATTTTATAGACACACCTGGATGTGCTCCTGGCTTTATAGCGTATTGTTACCTCATATATTTATACAGTATATTGTGTTTTATGGAAATGCTTCAATCTTTTTTATCTAACAGTTCCAACTGTCTTGTATTGTATGTTGGATTAAAAAAATACCTTTCTCTTTAAAATCTTTCATTCTCAAATTACACTCATCTGCCACTTTATTAGTTACATCTTGCTGGTACTGAGTTGGACACCCTTTTGCCTTCAGAACTGCAGCAATTCTTCAACGCACAGATTCAACAAGGTGAAGGAAACATTCCTTACCTCTGACATCAACAAGACATTTTAACCCAGAGAACTGCTGCTCACTAGATATTTTCTCCTTTTCTACTCTGGAGGTGGTTGTGTTGGAAAATCCCAGCAGATCAGCAGTTTGTGAAATACTCAGGCCAGCCCATCAGGCACCAACAACCATGTCACATTCAAAGACTTTAAAATCACTTCTGATGCTGGGTTTGAACTTCAGCAGGTCGTCTTGCTATGTGGCTAAATGCAGTGACTTGGCTTATTGGCCCATTACATAACTGTATTAATGAGCAGTGAATGTTGCCTAACAAAGTGTTCATATGACTGTGTACTGTAGGTAAGTACACCTCCTGCCTACAAAAAACTACCAAGAACACCAAAAAACTGTTAAAAATGATCACTGTAAAAACTAAAAGATTCAAAGCAAGGCTTCCCTTTTCATTTTTCTAGTGTCAAGTAATGATGTTTCCATTGATCAGATATTCTCACAGACCTGCAGTCGACCGTACAGTGCTGCCAAGTCTAGAGGAGTCTCCTGTCGGCTGTTTCTCATGGTGGGGTCAGTCAGCTCCTGCAGCAGTACTGAAACCACCTCAGAGTGTCCATACTGGGCTGCACAGTGGAGTGCAGTTTCCTTCTCATGGTTCTGTGAAAGAACAGGAGAAAAAATGGATATTGAAAAGAGTGAAGCTGAGGGAAGGTGGGGGGTAGTGAACTTAGGAATTATTGGAATAATAAAGAGTCAGAGACATGAAGTGAAGTGAGCCATAGAAACATGGTGAGATGCAGGGAAGTGATAAGAAAGGTGATGAAATTTTGAGAGAGATAAGGTTAGGAAAATGGAATGTAAGTTGATGGCAATATAAGATATAGGAAGGTGGTGATTTATAAGTAGGGCAAATGTGGGTGAAACGATTGAGATATAAGGGAAGAGAGGGAGGAGGAGGAAGGGGCAGTTAGCTTTATTTATTGGCCCAGTGATATGGGGAAGCTACATTTTACTGCAGAGATTTCTGCTACACATATGAAACACATATCTCAAGTAGTATATCATTCTGCATGTACAAATTCCAAAAGGCTATCAGGATTGAGAGAACGGCCAGGAGAAATCTATGGTGTCCTATCTCTGTAACAGAAGCAACGGTAACCCACTGTGCCTTTAAACGATTAAATACTTGATTATACGCTGTTATGTACTTTGATGTTTTTACTTTTACATCACCTCACTGCCAATTAATCAAGCTCCACTGTTAATACACATTAAAAAAATCCTTAATGCATCGCATTTCTCACCTCAGAATATTTACTTCTGTAAAATCATTTCTCAAAATGTTCCCTCAAAACTGTCAGCTAATTACACTTTGCCTCATCATGTATTTTGGCCATCAAGTGTGATCTGGTTAAAGTAGATGCAGATATGTAAGTAAGTGTTCTAAAAAGCATCTGGACTTGATTCGGATATGAAAAAATTCAAATAACTAAATGGGGCCACAGTTCACGTGCACCGTTAGGATACATTCATTAGCACATTTGTTTGTCAGATGGCCCGCTCAGTTTTGGGGGGGTTTTCTTAGATAACACTGTGCAAGCTTTTTGTTTGTTTGTTTGTTTGTTCTGGATTCCTGAACATTCCAGTCAAGAGCAAGCAATATGTTAAAAGGGAATGTTTGGAATCCCAGTCTTGATTTGTAGAAATGCACTGATCGACTGGCTAGGGACCAAAATCAGCTGATTTCCATTGTTCTCAGCCTGGGCTGATGACTGGCCAGCGGGCCAGCAGCCTCGGTATGAGCAGTTACGAGAAAAATTATGTAAAAAGCATCAATGTCCCTTTTTCTGGTAAATTTATTATCGCACTGTAAAATGTAGCTGACAGTACCTGACATTTTGTTTTGGTATATAAGTCTACTGCACCTGCTTTTGTTTGACAAGATAAAATATGTGAGGTAAAGGTGGGTGCACAGCAACTTACTGTTAGTTCAATATTTGTACCTCTTTCCACTAGCAGATCACTTTGTTTACAGTTTAAGTCAGAGAAGATGCTTAACTTACTGCAGTTTGTGGGAAATTGTCAAGTTTAATCATCTCTGTTATGAAAACAATGGTTTGCATTGAAAAAAAGTTTATTTCTATTCGCATATGCTTCAAAATCAGAATCAGGAAAAACATTTTCAGCAGGTCACACACACACAAAAAAATATTAATAATTTGCTTTTATCTCAGTACAGCTTACAAATGTATCTATGTTTTGTCTACTGTTGCTTATCTTGACACTTTGAAAAGTAACTGAACTAAAAATATGATAAAATATATACAATGTGACATTACTATAATGTAAAACATTAGTATCATAAGTATGTCCTGTTGCCTGTTTACACATTATTCAGCTACCTGAATAAGTCTGGCTAGTGCGTTGTTTTTAGCTCAGGCTTGGGTATGAAGGATTTGTGTTTTTGAGACTAAACCATAAAAAACACAAAAAAACACACAAAAAAAAGAAAATCCAAAAATAGAAAAGCAATTAAACATATGTAGAGTTCATCACTACAGGTGAGTCCTCACATGCAAACAGGCGTATATTCAAATTTTCAAGCGCTTCTATATAGGAGCTATGAAAGAAATCATTTGGATTTATGATCCATTTGGAAAGGTGAAAAGAATGAGGCCAGCTGTAAGTCCTCCAGACACATAGGGATGCAGGTTCATTTACACCAGACAGTGTCCTTTTCAACACTTCAACCATGGGATCATGGGAGTTTCTCATGTTCTGGGAGAATGTGGCCGTTTCCTTGCTGGCTAGGGGCCCCTGTCAGACCACGAACCCTTGATGGTTGGTGGTCCCTTAGGGATGCCTGGGTAAAAATAGTAGTCATGTACTTAACAATGACTAATCTGGCTCCCATATATTTCAGATACATGAACTGTGCATGCAAAGCGATCTACATTTAGGTTTCTGTTTAAATGATCAAACATTAAGTGTAGCTCCAACACGCTTTGCTGCAGTAAGCACAATTAATAAAAAGCGAGTGAACTATACTTCTTAAATAACTGCAAACACTTTAGCTCAAAGCCCTTAGAAATAATGACTCGAACTTCCGTTTTAACGGAAAATTAAATCAATGAGACAGAAATGTCACTGGCTGCTGATTGGATAGAGAAAGGCAAACAAAACGTGAAAGAATGTTGTAACATGAAAAGGCAATCAAGCACGATTATCAAGATGCTCTTTAAAAACCAGCTTTTTATCACCAGTTGAAAACAACACACTCCAAACATGAAATAACAATCACTGTTGTGTTAATCGTTTTTGTAATTGATATTTCCCTGTCTTCTTACATTATTTCATTAAATGTTTTCATCATTCAGTTCACCTCTAATATTTCCATGATGAAAGTCCAAAACACAACAGCCACACTCCACTGCTCAAATCTCATCTCATGCCTTTTTGTAACTCACTTGCTCCCCAGAGCCAGAGTCACCCCCGCTCTCGCCTCCCTCTCATGGCTTTCTATACTTTCATTTATGCCTCTGAGAAGTGTATGAGAGAGAGAGATGAAGAGATACTGTATCTGCGAATAACAGAGGGTAAGAAAACCCTGTGAAGACACACACGCACACACTGTAGCAGCAAAAGTACACCACTATGTGCGTTAGAGCTTTCCCTTTTCCTCAGCCAATCAGATCCATGCATTTTTCCCTGTGGACTTCACACCCCTCCATTCATGGCTGAGTGGAACTTTCCAGAGCAGGTCTGATTGTACTGTAAGAACAATAATCACACACTCAGGCGCTCTGTAATTCACATTCATTACAATTTACTGGTATAATTGGCGCCTGAGTTGTATTTAATAAACTCCATTTGCTTGGTTACTGTGTGAATATTCAACTTGGAGTGACTCAGTCTCCCTAATGGATAATTTGAGTTTCAGCTTATCTAATCAACTGCATATCCTGACTTCATAAACTTCTACCAAGTCCCAAATAACCAAAAATGCAGCACAATCATTTGGTCCCGACATTATTAAGTGTCCAATTACAAAGCAACGTCTGGAGACTGGGCCATTCTTTCATTAAAGATCAAACAAAACATGACTTTGTTAACGGTAAAGGTGAGAAAGTGGTGGCACTTTCCTCCACAGAATACTTTATTATTGGAACATCTCAGTGTCCAATACTGGAATATCAACTTCTGCAAATGGTGAGTGAAGAAAGAACCACCATGTGTTAGAATTTAAAAGGTGGATTGTGTAAACTTTATACTCACCAGCCAGTTTGTTAGTGCTCATTAACACAAATATCTAATCAGCCAATCACATAGGAGTAACTCATGTATTTAGCCATGACAGCCTTCTCTAGAGTTTACATAGACTGGTCTGAAAAAAAGAAAGTATACAGTTCTCTGGGCAGTCATGCCATGTTGATTTCTGAGGTCAGAGGAGAATGGTCAGACTGCTTCCAGCTGATAAGAAGACAGTAGTTCCTCAAATAACCACTCATTACAACCAAGGTAATGCAGAAGAGCATCACTGACACAACATACTGATTACTGAACTAGATGTTCTACAGAAGACCACACAGAAGGCTACAGTGTGCACAGGCTCACCAATACCGCAGAAGACTAAAAAAATGTTTCCTCGTCTGATGAGTGTCGATTTTAGAATTTGGTGTAAAGAACACCAAATTGGATCTTTCCTGCCCTGTGTCAACAGTTATGCTGGTAGTCGTGGTGTAATGTTGTGAGGGATCTTTTTTTGGTATATATTGGGCCCCTTAGAATTAATTTAAACACCGCTTACTTAAATATTGCTGTTGACCATGTCCAACCACAGTGTACCCATCTACCCAAATGGGGTTCCAACCCAGTACTATCCAGGTGGACCTAATAAAGTGTCTGGGTAGTATACATTTATTCATTTACAAGAAAACCAAACAGGGTAGCGAGTTATGGTTTGACTAACAGTGATAAGGATGACATCTTCATATTCAACACAAAACAAGCATCAAAAATTGATAAAGAAGCAGCTTCACACACTGATGAATCTACATGGATGTGATAACCACATGGATGAAGATTGCAGACGTTGTTGCTGCTGCCTGTGGCCCATTCCGTCTCCGCAGCCTTACATGGACAATAAAGCTTTGTCAGTCCAAACCGCCGTGTCTCACGCACGCTGCTTAAGATAGGAAAAATGCAATTTCCTGACAGAAAGAAGAGTGACTAAGACATGAGCAGAGACACAGAGTGACAAGACAAGAGCGACAGAGCCCGAGAGGTGGCGAGAGAGCAGGAGGCGGAGAAAAAAGATCCTGCCTCTGTGTTCTCAGAGTGGCCATATATTCCCATTACGTTGCTCTGACAGCTTTCCGATACCATCCAGCACTCAAGTGCATTGTTGCTGATTGGGCTCTGAGCAACAGCCGTCTACTAATGCCGCATCAACAGGCATGGAAGCACATTATTGACGTGCCCATACAAATGGGTGTCACAGCCTTTCTTTCAGCAGCATATGCAGCTGATATTAATGCTCACACAGTAATGAAGCACTGGCTTGATAAAGCTCACTCTACCATGACAGCTGTAAGGTTTTATTACTCTTTAAAGAAGGATTTATTCTCATATATATTGATTATATGTGCCGCATCTTCTGCATTCTTTAAGTGAAGGACACAAAGAATCAACTTTTGCTCACAGCATGATAGCTACACACATACACACACACACTTCCCATGGTGCACTCTATCAGCACTCTCGCAGTTCATCTCCCTGGGACCAAACAGCTACATCCATGCAAATAAGCAAGCCTTATCAGACAGGCCAGGGCTGAAATGAAACCACAGCGGAGGAAAAGCAGAGGTATTTGTTTGAACATGCACTGCGTTAATGCTGATGGACTGATATGCAGGATGAGCTCCGTCTATGTTACAGCATCACATAATCCAAGCAGCTCAGTGCGCCGTCTGGGGAGAGCAGGGTAAATGAAGAATGAAAAAAGACGAGGCATACAAGGTGAATGTCTCTGCTACTCACTCTTATTTTCTGTTATTAGAACTTGTGCAGTGCCTGTTCAGGGAGAGTATAGCTCATGTCTTTTGAATCTTAAATTTACAGAAGTCACCTGAACGCACCAAATGGAGGGGCTCATCTTAGTGTTTAAAAAAAAAAAAAAAACAGCTTTTGGATTATATTTACGAGCTGTTCAAATCAATAACTTAAAAAACGAGCAAGCGTTTTAAGTCATTTGTCACCGGAAACCAACGAAAAAGAAAAAAAAAGATCTGTTTGAAGGTTAAGATATGATTTTAGGGGTGATAGGTCATTCAATGTCTTCCAACCAAATGCTTCGAGCCTGACCATCTTGGACGATACACTTCTTGATAGGAAAACGTTAAAATTTCAGATCTCTGCTGTTAATAGTTGCTCATAAAAAAAAAAAAAATTGTGTTGAAGTCAGGGGCATTTTCAAGGCTTTACTCTGCAGGGTTTTCTGTGAAGCCATTTTCAAACAGCTATATAAAAAGAGAACTACTTAAGCTATGTCATTCAAATGTTTTATTCCAAATATCTGCTACAATGACTTCAGGAATATGGCGTTTCAAAAGTGTAGCTGAAGTTCAACATAAAATTCTGAGAGTTTGAATTTGATTGAAAGTTTGATAGTATGGCCTGCACTACCAAATAGAGAACAATTTCAAATATATGAGGTGAAAACTTCCAACAATGGTTCCTACATATGATGTGTGCATTTACCAAAAAAAAGAAGATTTATTCATAACACACGGGAATAGACCCAGGGAAACGGAGTTAACAATAAAAACAATAAAAATAAAAATAAGGATAATAACCGATAAAAACCCTGAAAACCATAAATTTCACACCCGAGCCTCAACTCTCGCGGCCCGGTACCAAACGACTCACGGACCTCTACCGGTCCGTGGCCCAGGGGTTGGGGACCACTGGTGTAGGGAAACAAATAAAGAAAGGTAACAAATAAAGAAAAAACCCCTGAAATTTTTAAGTTAAAGTGAAATACATTTTCAATCTTTGTAGTTCTCAGTGCATCATTAAAATCTGTGTGTGAGCTGTTTTCGGTTCTGGGTGATTGGTTTTAGTCAGTGATGAGATTGACAATTTGTGTACTGAACACCAATTCAAAACCAATGGTACCCCCCAGAAAAAGCAACACTCAGCGCCACGACTGACCGAAGCTGACTGAGGTCGGGATATTAGCATACTGGATGCTGGCAGGCATGTCCAAGCTATTGGAGCAGCCTTGCTAGTTAATGAGAGCGCCGTCTCTGATCTGATTGTTCCTAGTGAAAATCTGACTGTACAGAGGTACAGAGATGAGATGTTACAACCTATACCTGTACCATCCCTGCGGCTGTTTCAACAGGACAGTTGCACAGGCCTTTCTAGATCATAAGCATATCCATACACTTAATGGCCAGCATTTAGTCCACATATGTCTCCTTTTGAACAAGCCTATGAACATTGAAATCAGATGAGTCAAATTGCCGCGGGAATCTGTTTACAGAGCATATTAATAACTGGATCACAAAATAAAATAACAATTTATTGTCATAGTGATATCTTGCACCCCTACTCAACAGCTGTAACCATTTTTTAAAAAGAGAAATGTAGATAAAATCTGTTATCCAAATAGAAGAACATATTGTAGCTGAGAGCTGAGGTGGACTGAAGGAGAATAAGAGAGAGATGATAGGTGGTTTCTGTTTCTTTAACTCCTTTTTGTGCACTAAATAGGTCAAACTGGGTATAGAAACTAATTTCCAAAAAATTAGCCATAATAACTGTGAACATAATAACTTAATAACACACATCAGGACAAGAGAAGGGATTGCAAAAAATAGCAGAGAAGATGAGACCAGATCAGAAAAAACAAAGATGAGAAGCGAGACAGAATAGACTGCAGTATCCACATTTCGCAGCAGATTGAACGATCACAGACACTTTGCCAAGAAACACACTCATTCACAAAATCCTGTGGGGTTTTCCACAGGATTCACAGCAGCATCAGCTGCAGACACTGTGATTTAAATCCAAAATAAAAGCACTCAACTGAACACATTTTGAGGTAAATGGTGCCAGGAGTGTTTCTTGTAACACACTGTTTTATGACTATTATTAATTACTCTCTTAATATTACTGGGGGAAAAACTGACTTGTGGTTTTCCATTAAAATGCTGAAAAATGCACATCACGATTACTGAGAGCCCACGCTGCAATAAAGAAGTAAAAGCCCAAAGATATTTAATCTGCAGTGAAAGGCAACTGTCATGATGTGAGCTGCGGCAACTCCTCACATCTGAGAAGCTGAGAGCTTCTTGACTGATTGAGTAAAAGAAAAACTTCCCCACAGTCAAAGTTGCAATTAAAAAACACCTCATTTAATATATTTGAAACTCAACCCACCAAAAACATGATGTATGGCATTATCAAAGTGGACTGCTAAACACCAGGGGCTGTATGCTTGACCTCTAATGCTTACACATGGGCATCTCCAAAATATCTCCTTAAAACTGATGCGTCCTTGAGCTAGACACCAAATGCCTTTCTGCTCCAGGGTGGCCGGTCTGCGGTTGCCATTGTAAACTCTGACCTCCCTGAAGCGTTTCCTAGCTAAACGTCTTAATTAAGGACCTGAAAGAAATCCTAGAAATCTGTTTTACAATGTTTTTTAATAACACCTCAATTAACACCCTCACACGCAATCTGCTCTGGGCTTGCTTTATTCGCTCAGGGCTAGAGCTTGTTTTGATTCATGGAGAGATGAATCAGTTTACTTTTGCTGAACTTTAATTAGGAGTCCCACTGCGGGCAGGGAGTCAGGCTTTTAAAAACATATGATATACAGTAACATCTCTTTTTTTAAGAGATTACTCATGAGAAAGCGACCTGTGGCTCACTGTGTGTCTTGGCAGCAGTGGGCATCACAGTGGCCGAGGGCTTTCCCAGGGCGGTTTGTCGCAGCAGTAGTAGTATGTGTTCTCAAGTTGATCATCAAGACACATATGGTTTCATTTTCTTGTGTGGAAGCAGCATGTGTGCGTGATGGGACATCGAGTTACCAAGACTGAATAGACACAAACACAGAAGCACTCTCATGGAAACACACAGCAGGAAAATGGCCTCATGACCTGTAACATTTGCCTCAGTTCACACAGTCTTTAAGCCTTTAGAAGTTCTTGCTGGTGAGAGGTCTGCCTCTCTTGTGATCTCGCTCAGTTTCTCCTCTGGGAGGACAAAAGAGAGCAGGAAAGGAAGAACGATGAGGGGGGGGAAATGGAGAGGAGACGGGATAGAATAACCCTACATCCTCCTGTTGTTGAAGAAGAAAACATTCCTACAGTGACACATACTTGACATACTCCGTCACCCACACGCATACAGTACATAGTGTACGCACACGATAACCCTTAAACTGATGAGTCCAAAGGTCCCACACAGAGAAAGTAGCCAAGACGGTTCTGTGCTGGTTCCCACACACACAAACCACATCTGTTCTCCATCAGCGGGCAAGTCTGCAGGACACAACTACCCCTCGCTCTGTCAGGATACACACCGAGCAAAATTTACAGTCCAGCTTTTATCTGCGCAGGTATGTTGGAGAAAAAAGTGTCAGGATTGGTCAGAAACTGGAGCCAAAAATCCTCTGAGCCATCGCTCGCACTGTTCAAATTTTCTCACGTTTCATCAACAATACAGGAATACTACAACAGTTTGGAGAGGAGTTTTGTGCTCGCCGATTAGAAAAATAAAATCTTGTTAAACCCAGCCACATCCTATTTTGATATTTACAGCTTCCAAAACAGACTGAAGCCAAAACCTCAGGCTTCAGGGTAATATATATATATATATATATATATATATATATATATATATATATATATATATATATATATATATATATATATATATATATATATATGTATATATATATATATATATATATGTATGTATATATATATATATATA
>VUQG01019861.1:0-16343 GCA_015106755.1 Etia nguti | reverse complement strand
GGAGTCACAATAAAAAGCCAAGTTAGCATGATCATAAAAAACATCATTATAAAATCTTTTCAGCCATTAAATCATTTTTGGTAGATACAAAAACCAAACAGACTGCTGCCTGTGATTTCTTTTTACATATTTATATAAGCACAAAATGAATGTTGACTTAGCACACCTAAAATCAGTCGGCGTTTGAGGAATGTGTAGGAAAACAATAATAAAATGTTAACCATGGTTATTCTGTTAAAAAGATAAAAGATTTTTCCTCCCTCCACACCACAATAATTCTCTCACAGTCCCTAAGATTACTTAGACTACATAGGAACCTTTCCTCTCCTGCTTTCATGATAAAGATCTCAAAAATAACGTCAAGCACATCAAGATCATAAGTGAGAGTGCACCGCCTCCCAGTGGTGGAGAGGATTATGTCTCTACAAACTAGAAGGCACACATCTAAACACAGACATGTTTCTGTCTCCCATTATTTTCATGTTTAAAACAATATATTAATGCTTGATTTCAAACACTTTACTATGTAAATAAGTTCAATTACCAAAATGACAAATCTTTAAAAAAACTGGTTTTTAGCCACTGCTTCCACCACCATAACATGATGCAGCTTCTGCATTATTTCAAGCATAAACCGAAAACCCCAAATGTCACTTGATAAACTGCATATTGTTCATTTAATGATTTAATTACAAGATGAGAAACTCCAGTCACACAAGCCTGGAGATCACTGTGTGGCTGCCGGGTGGCAACCACTGGTCACTAGAGAAAAACGTGTGTTCTCTGATTGGTGGGTGAATGGTAGTGTGCGGCTGCTGCAGCCCAGAGACAGTGGTCACAGAGAGGTACAGGCTGCTGCTTTGGTCACTAACAGACTGCTGTGGTCACTCATAGTTTGTATGGAGGTCGCTGACTTGTCTTCAGACATTCACTAAGGACTCACCGATCATCTAAAGGTGACCACGGCAATCTGCTCGTAACCAAAGCAACTGGAAGGAGGTTTTTGGTGTAGCATCCTCTTTGCAACCTCCAGCAACTGCTCGCCAACTGGTTGGGCAATCGGGAAGGGGTGGATTTAGTCTTGGAGTCACAGGCAAACGAGACTGAGGGAAAAGGATGACAAGTTTCAGATGTTTTGGAGCTTTGGGATCCACACAAGCCCTGGATCAGTAGATGGGCTTGAGCTTAGCTCATCCTCTAAGGCTGAAAGTGAGCTTGTTGGTGAAATCAGTATCAAGGAGTTTTTTTGTTTTGTTTTTCTTAAACTGAAAGTCTGTCCACACTTGTTCCTCAGTGAGGTCTTCAGGCACACCTAACCCCAAACAGACAGGTCCAGTTAGTCCCTCCAGTTCTAGTTTCCTCAGCCTCAGCACTTGGACTGTTGCATTTGTCAGGATCGAGATCAATGCGCTGTAATCCAGCAACAAGCTGCTGACTCCCAGTGTGAACAGTCAGTGCCTGAAAAAACTTCACAGAGCTCACTGTGTTTTCTTGGTACCTTTATAGTCCTGCAGCTCCACACAAGTAAACTGTCTCAGTCTGGTGTCCCAAACAACAAAGACATAACACTGTACTCTGAGCGGCTCGGTTTACCTGCAGCTGCTACGGTTATGATGCAGAAATTAACGCAGAGCTTGACCAATGTGATAAAAAACTGAAGCTAATTCTTACAGGAAGGAACACAAAGCTAAAAACTTAACTGAAGGTCTTCAAATGTTTTCCCACGTCGCCTCAGTACCAGATCCCGTCCATGATGGAACAAGATATTCTTTATGTCGTGACATACACTTTTTACACTGGTGTTGAATAAGCGATCCTGCAGGTTCATGCGGGTTCTGCAGCATGCGCTGGAGCCGTTTGCGGCCACGTGTACGGCAGCCTGGATGTTATACCTCCAAATTTGAGATCCTGGTGCTTTGCTGGAAAACTACAGACTGACATCTGCTGGTGGGGACAAAGTATTTCAGATTATGATGAAGACAGGTCTGGTCTGTGGTGGTGAACGTGACGCTGAGTCATAAAGTGAAGCTCCAGCTTTACTAGCAGAGGGTTAAAATATCCATTCATACATTTTCTTAACCACATATCCAAAAGTCAGGCTGTAGCCTTTTCCAGCCAGGACAGACTACTGATGTACCTGTCATTATTAAGAACACAAGCAGGTACTAAGTGAATTCCTCCAGTAATTTGGCTTTTGACTACTTGTGGACCACCCAAAGAAACAAAGAGAAATGAAAGTGGACTAACTTGAGGGAAAGAAGAGACTCAGATGGGGAATAACTGCTCCCTGTGTGGACGCGGCTGAAGTTGGATAAGCAGTTAAAAAACAGGATGGGTGGATTATTAATTTAGTCTAATTTTTCCACATGCTGTTGTGTGTCACATGGTTCTGGCATACGGAACACTTATCGTGTTAGAGAAGTAGCAGCAACGTGCTGCAGTGGGTTTAGGCTGGTGAGTGATGGACTGGGCTCCTGTACCTGAAGCCCATCACTGTGTGGGCGGGGTTTAAAAAGCACTGATGACTGAGTCTTTGACAGTATTCACAGTTGGTTGGCACTGTTTTTGCAGCAGCACTATCAGTTGCGAGAAGCTGCAGACGCAGACACACCGTCTCTGGCTTGTTTCTCCTGCTCTGGTAGAATGGCAGTTGTGGTAAGATGGTCCTGGTGGTGGGGCGTTGGGTAGAGGACAGTTGGCTCGGCTCGTAGTCTGGACTCCCCTCTGTCCTGCCTGCTGCGTGCTGAGCGTCGCTACAACAAGGCACTGGGAGACACTGATGCTGACGGAGAAGGGGAGGGGGCGAGTCGGAGCGCGTCAGCCAACTGTCTCCCTCCAACTCACCTCCTCCTCCTCCTCCATACTGGTGTACAAACTGCTGACACGTCCCGCTCAGGAAGTAGAGCCCCGCCTGACGTCATGCCCCAACCGTCAGGGCTGGAGGATACGAGGTGGAGATGGAGGAGTCTGTCAACTCTGATGCTGAGTGTAGATGTGCAACTTAAACATAAAACACACAAGTTTGTATCCCTGAAGATTGCTTAAATGAGATTTGGCACACTGTGGCACTACATTATTGGGTGGGTGGGTGGTTGGGTTGCAGGAGGAAGGGTGTTAACTGATCACAGTGGTCATAGAGTCCAGCAGAGTCCCTGAATCCAGGGATTTCATTTTTTGCAGATCCCTCTGGGGGACCTCTCATGTACCTGAAATCACACAGGAAAGAATTAGATGCTGACATTTAAAAAAATACTATCTTTACGTGCGTGGATGTGGATTTTACCTGTGCAATAAAAGCTTTAATCCGATGGATGCTCAGGACAGGACCTGTTCACCTCAAACCACTCGTCGATACAGCTGCAGGAGAAAAATCAAGACAGGAGGAGTATGTGAGACAGCGTGGAGCGTGACTCTCTGAGAGGTTTCAGGAAGAGCGATGCTGCCCGAGTCAATCCACCACGATGCACCACATCAAACTTTACACCTTACCACACCTACGGCTATTTTCACTTGTTCATGCGGTACAAAGCATTGTTAACATTGGAACATTTAACTCTGCACTTTGAGCGCATTAACTTTACATTAGCATCTGTAATAAAACACCTTCTTCCTGGCATTAATAAAGTAAACTTCCTAGAGCTCACGAAGTCCATTTTGCTCCCTCTGGTGACACCTGCTGGTGTGCAGTAGTCTCGTCACGTGTATTTTTATTATATGTCATTTGTAATGAAGTGGACTGTGTTGGAATTGACCCACTCCGGCTGAAGAAAGCACATGTGTGTTCTCTTTCATCTTCAGAACACCACAGTGTCTCGCTGGGTTCTAATGTAATCTATCTGAAAATGTCAAGCACAGGGAAGAACAAATGGTTTGAATTCAAAACATCATCTGCTATTATTAACTATCAGCAAAACATGCTTTACATACTTATAATATCCTAATGCATTTATCTATGTAGATCCACACTTTAAAAGGAATCAAAACAACCTCTGTCCAGTTCATTAAAAACAGAGATAGCACTCATATGAAAAACAGCTGAAACATAAACTGCATATAAAAGATGGAGAGCCACTGTGGCTTCCTGTTGGTTAGTGAAGCCTCAAAACCTCAAGCTGACGGTTTTCACCATTGCTCTTGGTGCCTTGAAGGCTGATGCAACACTCACATTTCATTAGCCAATGAGCACACTCCGGTTTATCCTGCTTTCTGACTAGAACTTACAAAATGAACCTCATGTTTTCTACAATCTGACCTCAAACTACCAGCTGAGACCATAAAGTCATCTGGGCAGTGTTTGCTGAGGTCAGGCAGGATTATTGAACAGCCTGGAGAAAGAGTCACCCATCGCTGGCCATTAAAGCATTTTAGCATTCACAGGTCAGACTTGTCCATCTTTTAAATACAGTCTTTGCCTGAAACTAATGAAAGCTCAACTAAAGGTGAAGAAGTAATGTTCAGTGGTGTGAGTGCTGTCATATCAAAGGATGTCTGTGTCTCCTGGTCTAAACTTTAAGTTTGTCGCATCTCTGAAAGAGTAGCAGCCAGAAAAGGCCAGATTCATATTTGGTTATTAAAAGAAGGACTTAAATTACCACGTGGCTATAAAGCTGCAGCCAAGACATTATAAAGTCTGGGGTTGATCTTAAAACAGTGAGCCGATACCAGCTGACAGGCCAGTTCAGTAAATACTGAAACTAATATCAATAAATCCACTTTAAGCCCAACCTAAGCCCTCTGTGAAATAATGTGACAGCACTACACTGTGCATGACTCAAGTACTCCTCCCTTGCTGTCAGCATGACTGTTCTTTTTAACCCTGAACCTCAATTTTGCATCAGTTTAAACTGACGCTGCTGCTTCCTTTTTCTGTTACAGTGATGTTTGCTTCCTGCTCTCATTTCTCCTGTTCATGATGAGGGACAAGAGCCACATACCACTATGCAAAACACATCCCTCCTCTGAAGCTCACTTAGGCTTCAGCAGTCAAATCAAGTGGGTATCTTCCAAAGTTAGGAGTGCTCGCTCTTCTGTTTTACTGTCTCTCTGACTGATCTCAGCACAGGAACACTTTCATGGGGTGAACTAAAGAGGGGACTGATATGTTCAGTGTAGCCAAATATGAGTGTGAGACTGGAATCAGTAAGATCAATAAGAACATCTCTGCCCGGACACCCAGCATTTGTTTGCCTAATCTTCACAAGTCCTCACTGTGATGGAAATGCAGACAGTGAAGTGGCTGAAGGAAGCTTTTAATTCCTTAAAAAGACTTCCTGGCACTGAACTGTGTCGCTAAGGCCATACCACAGCTGGGACCACTGTACTATTAGATGAAAAGAAAAACAAACGAGGTTCCAACCCTTTATGGTAGATGCAGAGGCAGGGCAGGCGAGCGATGGTGTCTCCCTGTTGCAGCTCCTCCAGGCAGATGGCACATTCTCCTGCATCCCGAGGCAGGACGTCCTCTGGAACAAACACACACACACACAGACATGATTGAGATTATAGGACGACTCATAACACAACACACAGCCTCTGTTGGCAAAACAGAGCTGCAGCAAAATCTAGTGTGTTTAAACCAAAGTGAATATGTGATCTGTTAGAGCTTTCTTAATTTGTGGTTGCGTCAGTGTAAAAGCAGGGACGGCGCGCGGGTTTCAGTTGCACTGTAAGTTAGTACTATAGTGCACCTACTCATGTCTTCCATACTGATTTTGACAGTTCAACAATTATATTTACATGAAAATAAAGGGCATCCTGCATTATTATTCAGATATACCAACAGTGGAGACACATTTTAGTGTTTCTGTTTACTAGATGTGCACTGTACAACTCTTATATTTCAGTCAGGATCATTGTGTTTTGGGAAACGCAGCTCTGTCCTTGGTCCTCCCTGTAAGAAGATCCCAGCACAGAACACAGCAGGCATCAACGGTAATGATATGATTAGTGAAAGCATCGAAAGAGTTGGAGGTGGGATGCAAAGTGGCTTGTAGATATGCAACAACTGCTGGTAGGCTAAAACGGCTTAGAAAGCACAACCTGTGTGAGCTTTGCCGATTTGGTTTAGGTAGGAGGGTATCAGCTGTTTCATCAGCTGATATGGGCAGACTCTGAGATCAGCTGATCTACCAGGATTGAAGCTTTGCCTGATTTATATAACGTACAAACACATTCTCCATGAGATCATTCCATGTATTCTTTTAAAACTTTTAAGATCTTGAAAATGGCACAAGAAATACAGGAACACAAACACATGAGAAGGGTTTTTGGTGGCAATCAGTGGCAACATGATTAGGATGTGTGTTGCATGCTGTGCTGAATAAAATGAATGCATCTGTATGATATGCTGAATGATGTTCAGAGTATCACACTGGATGTGATGTTCTGGATGATAGCGACGTATAGAGAGCTAAAGTCATACTGTTCAAGCAGCTGAAATTTCTAGATTTCCCTGAAGGCAGCACTACTTTGTCAGAAGCATTTAAAATCTTTATCTATCAGTGTTTCCACACTCAGTTTTGTACTGTGGGTAGGAGGCCACCATATAGCCTCCACCTCTGCTCGGCACTCCTTACAGTGTGTGAGGTTACTGTGTGTGTGTTCATGCACTGCTATGAATAGCATGGGTCCGGCTTTAGAGTGGAACTCAGCATGTGCACCATTAAACCCATCACCTGCAGCAAAACACACAGTCATTAGGATTGGCCTTATGTAACAGTGGATTAACCCACATAGGCCTGCAAAAGCCTGTTATTATGGGCAGCAGCACATGGCATCCAGCTCAGCTGAGAGCAAAAGCATCTTTAACACACTGACAGTCTGGGCTGGGCAGCCAGTCAGGGAGAGGTTTGTAATACTCATGCAGACATTTGTTAAAGATGATGTTTGCTTCAGCTGCAGAGGGCTTCTGTCCTGCCCCATCAGTGAGACAGCTGTCTGTCTGCGCATCCACGTGTATGTTCGTGAATTCTGCACATTTAAGCGCACACGCAAAAGAGTGTGGGTGAGTATGAGAAACTAAAATGAAAATACTGGTGGCTGTCAGTTTATACCTCTCAGACTCCTGGTAGATGCACTTATAGTATCAATTTGAAAATCATAGATGATGAGATGATGTCTTCTTGAGTTGTCGGATATTCTGCATTTTCAGACAACTGATATTTGAACTCGTTCAGTAGATGCAACTATGGTTTCAATTTGAAAATCCCACGTCACTTTGTTCCTAAGTTATGATGTTCACAAAGATGGGTTTCCACCCGATGGGCTCACAATAATACCCCACCAGGCCTTTACAGGTGAGGGGTAAAAACTGATGCACACCTTGTCGATTCAAAACCAGTAATTTGTTGTTACCATGCCCCTGGGACTGTGATGCACATGACCCAAAAACACTGTAAAAAAAAGAAAACAAACCAAAAGTGCCACTGCTTGCATAATGAGAATTTGATAGATTGGGTTCCATAGCATCTGTGTCAAAGAGCTGCCCTTCATGTCATACTCCATTAGCTACCCTTTGCAAGAAGTCAAAACTTCCTTTCATTCCAGCTCTTAATCCTCCAGCAATAATGTCTTTAACTGCAGAACTGACTGTCTATTGTCTTAATATTGGTTTGCACACTGGTTTACCTGGGATGAACCACAGACTGTATCTAAAGGTTGGAGGTAGCCACTGTGCTGTTACCAAAGGGAAATCTCTAGAACTAAAACATGAGCCCCTGAAGACACAGAACACACCGCAGTTCCTTTAGTGCCACTCGAGGGTGGCTCCTAAAGAGAGTGGGTCTCCATAGACTCCAGTGTTAAAATGCATTGAAAAGCATTAGGGCAAAACAACTAAAACAAGACACAAAGAAACACTTTAGCCTCGGTGGATAGTTTTCCCCTCTAACATGCACAAGATCCCCAGTTTGAGACTGCGAGGAAACACAAACCCAGATAAACAAGAGAGCTGTGTGAGGACGGGCACGCAGAGTAAAATCTGTGCCAAATCAAATACGTAGATCCATCTGCTGTGGCAGGGCCTTGGACAAGAGGAGGTGATTAACAGAGCAGCTTTCACTGCAGCAGGCTGACCTCTGAGCTGTAGCTTCTGTCTCTCGGGAGTTTACTAGAACGAGCAGCTAGCGATTGGGATATGGGCCAAACATAATATCACGATAATTCAGAGGATTCTCACGTTAACGATAAATTTGACGATATGACAAAAATACAGAAAAATTGGGTGTTATTAATTCGACAGCATAAACATAACAGGTTGCCTTGAAATATTTTATAAAAACTTAAAAAATATATGTATGTAAGTTTTAGTGCAATAGTTTATTCAGTAGTGTATTCAAGTATAAAAATAAAAATTCTCCCTCTGTTCTTTGAATTGAAAAAGTCTAACAAAACAAATCTTCTATCTTCTTCTGCTTATCCACACCGGGTCGCGGGGGCAGCAGCCTAAGCAGAGAAGCCCAGACCTCCCTCTCACACGCTCACATCATGACAGAATTATATGATGTGAATAATATGATAGGGCCCATGCCTAGGAGCACTTGGCTGTGACAGTGTCATCAGTCTGTCTCACAGCAGGTTAGAAACCAGGAACGAGGTCAAGGGAGCATCGCTGGTTTCAGCCAGGCAGCACCTGCCATCCTATAAACATGTAACAGCTGCTGTGCTTGTGTGTCTGTGTCATGAAGCAGCGCCAAATACATTTAGGGAGCACAGGTCTGTGTGCATGTGTGTGAAAATAAATAGCAGTTCAAGGCCAAGCCACAGCGTGCAATGACAGGAGGCCTTCACCTTTACTCTGTCTCTACTGTGCTTCTGCTTTCACACCGACACACTCACTGCACCAGCACTATACAAAAGAACAGGCTCAATACTCCAGCCAATGGTTACACTATTGTTACCTGCACCTGCTTGTGTGTGTTTGTGAGTGTGTGTGACATAATGAAGGGTTGTCCTTGAGCAACCAAAAGCAAACAACTGAAAGGAATATAAACATGCTGATTACAGATCTTCACGGTCATGTGACTGTGTGTGAGTGTGTGGTAAGAGTGGAAAGACCTGAACAGCTCATTATTTTCCTAGAACGGCCACAAACAGCAGGGAGTGGCTGTGATCACTGAGACAAAATCACACGGGGTAATAAGAAACATGGCAAGCTTAGGAGAGCTGCTATGCGTTTCTTTACTTTTTATACATGTGTAATGTCACTGTGGGATGTTGATATTAAAGGAGGCCAAACACTGAGGCACACAAAATTAAAATATTCAATGCTCAGGCTTTAGACTGTGCCATATCATACTGTGATCATTTTTACATCGTATAAAAATGTCATATCGCAATATCATTGCTATAGCAACACCATGCATTTACTCTTCCTAGTCAGTGCAACTGGACAGGCCTGGGCATGTCTGAAAGCAAGAGCCATGTTAGTACCTAAAAAGGCAGCTTGTTATGACTCTCTATGCAGCGATCTCCTAAACGCACTAGGCGATGCCACCAGTTAACAGAACACAGCAGTGAGAGGACCAATAGGGACTAGAGCAAGAGCTCACATTTCTTCTGTATTAGAATTCAGAATTAAAAAAGTCTTCAATAATCAGTGTCCCAGTAGATCACCTCGCAGCTTGATCACCATGTTTCCTAGAAGCTGCCCTTGGAACGTTTTTCTGGCACACTCACTGGAAAAAGATCCCATTGGAGAGATTATATGTCTCATCTGGCCTGGGAATGCCTCGAGATCTCCACTTCCTGAGTGCAAGTCATCATCTGGAATACCCTGCTGCATTTTTAACTCAACTTTGGATAATTGCAAGAAGACGGGTGCATGGACGCATGGCTGGAGGAACAAAGATAGACAGATAGTGTTCATTGTTTGCATTCCTTCTTTTAGCTGACAGCGTTCTCCATATTGCAGCAGTCTGCTCAGACAGGGACCATCACATGACTGAGAGACAGGAAGACAGAGAGGAATCAGTCCCAGCTGAACAGGAAGTGGGCTTATTCAAAGAGGAACTCAACTTGGCCTGAAAGCACTCAGCTGAAAGGGAAACACTGAGTAGAGTGTTGGTATGAGCTGAAATGTGTTCAGACTTAGAGAGAGAGGAGAAGTGAGAAATAAGGCTTTGTCAAACAAAGACATGGCATGAACACACCAGAGATGCTGCTGTACTACGCTCACTGCCCTTGATGCCTGTTAAACTTCACTACTGTCAAGATCCTGAATCAGGAAATGAAAGTGGGCCATCCATGCTGTGAAACAAGTACAAGATAAGGTTTTGTTGTGTGTGTAAAGAATGCTTTTATAAAACAGACACAATCCCTGCTACTCTCACTATTTTCCAAACCACACTTAGGCGTTAGGGTTGGGACAGATTTGCTCACGACCACGATGCACATACATATAGCCATGGCGGCAGATCACAATACAGTCACGCTATCTGCGTGATTAACTTCTGATTTTGCATGACACAAAAATAACTCGGAAGTCAAGGAAGTCATATGGAAAAGCAGCTGACTTCCTGCTTATATCTGATGATCAAAATCCTTTCAATCATCAGAACGGTTTCTCTATTAAAAATGATGTCCACCTGCTTATCAGGCTGGATTTGTAATCTTCTTTTAGAATAAAATGATTACAAATGATCAGATGCTGCCAGCCCTCTCTGAAGAATTGCTGCTGGTTCTCTTGTGCTCATCGACAACATTTCTAATTGGCAGTGATGACTGGATATAAGTCGTATCCATCCATTGTCTTCGACGGGGGGCTGGAGCCTATCCCAGCTATCGTAGGGCGAGAGGCGGGTAGAAGTCATATAACCAATCAAAAATGTATTATTTTATCAGGATATGGACAACTGCAGACAACACCAACAAGCGTGTGTTCCATTTCGAATTTTTTCCAAGTCCACCTAAACATCTCAAGTATCTCCACAGATTCACAGAAATACTGGTGGCTGCCAGTGCTACCCTCAGTCTCTCAGTAGATACACCAATGGTAGAAATGTGAAAATCCTACGTGGCCTCATTCTCAGGTTATCGTCGTTACAAACTTGGGCGTTCATGCCGGTGGGGTGACGACAATACAGTCTTTTATGCCTGAGGGGTAAAAAATGGAGGGCACTGATTTTTTAATGGCAAAATTTATGTCAGTGGAACCAAAGTAGACCCTTCCATAATCAGTGAGGTGGAAAGTAGAACATAAACAAAGTAGCCACAGAGCAGAATTTCTATGATATTTTAACTGTAATGATGTAAATGACAACACAAAATGGAACCTGCAACACAGTGGCACAGTGACTAGCCATGCTGCCTCACACTGAGTTGGAGTCCACCATCTGTTTGGAGTTTGGATGTTCTCCCCGTTAATGGGGCTTCCCTCCACAGTTCAAAGACATGCATTCAGTGCAGTTAGGCTGATTGGTGATTAGTGATTAGCCTAACAGAGGAAACATAACGAATGATTCAAAAAAGTCAAAGCATGACCATCATCAAGATCTACATTAGATCAGTGACAATGTGCATCATCTGTGACAGAATTTTGTTTGAATTACCACTAAATATGGAACAAAGACTTGAAAATGGGCCACATCCATGGTTAGAGCAGGCTAGTTTAAAAAGATGCACACAGACATGAATAACAGCAAACGCCAAATATAACAGAGCTCAGTTTGTCAGCTAGTGATTTTTGTGTTGTCCGTGTGTAAGAACCCAAGGTCAGCCAAAAATATGATCAGACATTGCATATGTGCCCAATCAGCAACTATTAGGAAGAACATAACACAAGACAACCAGGGATGTAACTAAACACACTGCTGATGCTGGCTTCCAGAATAAAACAGGCTCCCTGTTAAATCCACATCCTGACTATTGAATTTAAAACCTTTCCCTTCCTGTACAAAGTCCTGAATGATCAGAACGCATCATATTTTAAGACCTCATGGTAACACTATCGCAACAGAGCATCAAGAGTATCTTACTTGTGGTTCCTAGAGTGTCTCAAAGTATAACATTTGATTTATGCAAATCATTGCATTTTGTTTTTATTGACATTTTAAACAGCATTAGCTTTGTATCATGGGGGGCAGGGCCTTCAGCTATGAGGCCCTTCTCCTGCAGAAAAAAATCCCAGTTTGAATACAACTTTTAAGATTAAGCGTTAAGCTTTTCTTTTTGATAAAGCTTATAGTAACGATTACAAGTGTCAATTAAGAGAAGGATCAGGTGGCCATGAGCCTTCTTTTTGTTGATTCCCATGATTCACTCCTATGGGTTTCTTTTTACTGGTATTTTTATAGTGCCCATCAACTCTTAACTGTGCATGCTTCACTACAAGCCTCATTAGTGCACTCATGAAGCATTCATGAAGCAATTTAGTTCTTAAGTTCTTATTTGCTTAAGAACTTCCTATCTCTAATGGATGCATTGGGGTTCAGTATTTTGCCCAAGGACTTTTTGACATAATGACAGTAGGAGCCGGGGATCAAATCACTGACCTCCGACCTCCGAGCCACATATTTCCATCGTTCCTCTTCATTCTGTATTCTGTTGCAGGGCTAACACACAGAGACAAACACCATTCACACTGGTTGTCAAATGGTGCTATATAAAAAACTGAAAAGAACTAAAGGTTAGTAACTGCTGATTAAATGATCATTTAAATGTAGGCGATGCTGTTACATAGAGTGAGTTTTCATGTTTATTTTGGAACAGTAATAAGGTCCTCTCAGCTCAGAAAACCAAATTTAAGAAATCTTTATCAAAACAGATCACCCTTTGCTGACAGCGGCAGCAGAGCACATCTTTAAAATCTGCAGGGAAATGTGATTGCATCTCGTAGCTTCCTGTAACTTCACTGTGGGGAGTATTTTACAAGCCCATATTCATGTTTAGCAGAGGAAACAACGAAACACTCAGTGCAGACAAGAACATTTCCCCCAGCCACGTTAACTGTGGCTGTGATATCCTTAAATACAGAAGAGATCTCTGCTAAATGCAAGGAGAAGCAGCCCTCAGGCAACCACAGCTATGTAGTTTGGGAAATATTACATGAAGACTATACTACATTTCTCAGACTGCAAGAGGAAGATCCTGGTACATAAGCAGAGAGCTGACTGGCTAATTCATATAAAAGTTTTTTGTTTTTTTTTACATTATACTGATGTCCATCTTGAGCATAATTATAAGCCTTCTGGAAGGAAGAGAGTGACATTATTAAGCTTGCATAACTTCAGTTAGGTTCTCTTAGTTATTTCAGTCTGAGAGCACTATTTTGGTTTGGTACAGTTAGTTTTATTACACATTTATGCACATGATAATTAGAAGTCAAAGCAAGCATCAGGCTGCAGGGACTCTTGTTTTTCTTATCTATGGGGTGGAAAGGTGACATTTTAACAGATGACAGTGGGATCTTATAACTCTTTATAGAAAAAATATAAGCCATGCCACCTACATGTGCATGACTTTTGGTGAATAATCCACAAGCTGCCACATTGCCTCGCCAACATAAATACAGCAGCTAAGGTGGATATCGCCGTTTCATCTAATCACGGTTTATTCACATGGCTAGAGACCGGTCACATAGGTCGCCACAGTTGTTTGCCCTGCAGCGGCCACCTCAGCTAGGCTTATGCACTTGATTTGTGAGCGGTAAGAAAACAGAATTCAGTTTACTGACTCTGCAGTCTACTGACATCTAGTGGTGACATTTTACACACTGTAACTTTAAGAATCTCGGGATCTTATTCACGAGTGACGAGAAGCTAGAGCATGAGCCAGACTAGCAGAGAGGTGCTGTATCAGCAGTAATGTGAGAGCTGTAGAAATGATCATTGTAACTTCCAGGTCTGAAAAGTAAAGCCAGTATAGAAGTGCAATTAAAGCAGGGGGCAACTCCACTGTTTATAAAAAGGCAAGTTCCTGGAAAACCTGCCATTTGCTTATTCTTTGCTACCTCAGCAAACATTTTCCTGATGACCTTATGGCCTCAGTCAGTGATTTCAGGTCACACTGAACAGAACATGAAGTTCACTTTTGTTGCTTATGGTCATTATAAGAGGCAGAAAGTAGGATGATCCGGTATGGTAAGTTGGTTGCCAAGTTGTCACAAGTTGTTAGGCAGTGAGTGTGCTTTGTCAGTGTCACAGTCAGAGCCACCCCTTGCTCATCATATCTGCTTTCAAAACACCAAGATGGAGATGGCTAATAATGCTCAGGTCAAGGCTTTAAAACAGGTCTTCACTGACCAGCAGGTGACATCATGGTGGCTACTTGCATCTTTTAAAGTACTCATGAGGCCAACTATCATCTACTGTACTGAGCTCTAGGTAGAAACAGAATGTGGCAGTGGCTGAAAAACTGGGCTCAGCCTCAGACGTTAAACGAGGAGCTCAAACACCCACAGGGAACTTGGACGTGAGAGTGATTTAACACACAAAATCTGCTGTAACTACACAACAAACAGGCATGGTTAAACTCTCTGTTCAAGGCACTTTTGTTTAGTTTCAGATTTCCCCTTATTTTGCCTCTACATTGAAGGTAGCCATGAGATTCTATAAAATGGCCTGAACACTCGCTGTTAAATCCACATGTTTTGATACGACTGTTTTGTGTGCTGAAACTCCAAAAGGCTGCCTGCCCAGAACTGGCATGGGTCTACTTAGACCAGGGGTGTCCAACTCCAGGCCTCGAGGGCTGGTGTCCTGCAGGTTTTAGATGTGTCCTTGATCCAACACAGCTGATTTAAATGGCTAAATGACCTCCTCAACATGTCTTGAAGTTCTCCAGAAGCCTGGTAATGAACTAATCATTTGATTCAGGTGTGCTGACCCAGGGTGAGATCTAAAACCTGCAGGACACCGGCCCTTGAGGCCTGGAGTTGGACACCCCTGGCTTAGACCCATCATAACTGCTTGTTCTACTTATCTAGGAGAATTGTGCATTCAGCTACACCATACTCTCACATGCTAGTATATGTTGTAAAGCCAATAAAGGAAATCCTACCATTGTATGTCACTCTGGGTTTAGTTAAACACAACACAAGGTGAAGATCCATCTCATCTGAAGCCAAAAACTTGGAGCACACAGGGCACTTGAAGCCTGGAAGAGAGAAAGACACCAGCAGTGAATAAAACATGGAAGGTGGAACATGAGAAAAAAACGAATGTGCAACAGCATTAAAGTGGCAAACACTGAGTCTTTTCTTCTCTCCTCCCTCAGCACAAGTTGGTGTTGTGTTGTTGCATTTCATTTCCACTTTGTCCAGTGCTGTGAAAGAGACTGTGAGCACTTTTTTTTCTGCCAAGACTTGGTAGATAGTATTGCTAAAGCCAGTTCTTGACTTAACTGCAAAGAAATCTGCACTACCAGAAGATTTCACCTAATAATGCATTACCAGACACGTTACTGCACTACATAACCAGTGTCTTATAGCACACAGTGATGGTCGGTGCGCCTGATTATTAAAGAGGGGGTTATATTCTTTCAGTAATGACATATAGTTTCATACATTTTATTTATTTCTGTGCGCAGACTGCTAGCTTTCATTACATCACTGCTGCCACCAAGGATTTAGTCCGTCCCACATTATTGCACAGACATATACACATCACTGTTAGACTTTTACAAATATTTAAAGGCCATCCTTTACAAACAGAGTAAGATTACTGAATCGTGGGAGTGACCTGAAAACTGCTTTGCAGGGTTTTTTTTCCTTGTAATTGCTTTCCAGTTGCAGTACCAGAATGCTGCAGCATAGCATCATATTTTGGATTTATGAGTGCTGTTTATCTTTCTCTGAAAACAGAAACAAAGGTTTGATGAGACTGAAGTTTCCTGGCTGGAACACTAAAGCTGAGAGGAACAAAATGCTATTTAGAGCTCAGGAGAATAGCACAGTTACTGTAGGTGATAACTCAACAGATAAATGAGTTGCAAGTACCACAAATGTATTTCAGCAGTAACCCCATTTAATAATAATAATAATAATAATGGAACAAAACAGTATTTGAAATAGCGAGGCCAATAATTTGCTTATGCTATGCACCGAAGACATCTGAGTGTGAGATCAAAAGATGTACATGAGAAAAGAGTTGCTTTGCATTGCTTGGTGTGTCATACGAGATTGTTTAATTATTAGGTAGCCCTAAATATCTATTCTCAGTTTAAACTGTAGCTTTCATATGTGACGACGGCATTTGTAATTAAAACGGGTAGCGAGCTGTCTCTGAGAAAAAAGCTAAAGCTGTGCTGGACTTTTCACCCCTGCTCTGTTTTCCTCAGTGTGACCTCCCCATCCCCGACTGCCTCCCTCTTCCCGCTCCACCACACCCACCCACCCACCCACCCATGCA
>VUQG01019860.1:0-12041 GCA_015106755.1 Etia nguti | reverse complement strand
AAAAAAAAAAAAAAAAAAAAAAAAAGGATCATTATCATGCACTCAGAATATTAAAAAGCCTTACCTGGAACTCATGAGGCTGCAGTTTGCCATCTCTTGCCTTGCCAGCGAGAGCTGTCACATCTGAGCTGATGGAGGTCAGTCCTTTGATGTGGGCGTTAAACACTATGGGCGTGATGAGGCCACTGGCTGTGCTCACTGCCACGCTCACATCCACCACGTGATTCCTGGAAAATATAAATAAAAGTCAGTACAGATGCCGGCACAGTTCTCTCTTCAAGGCGACCCTTTCTAAACCGAAAGATGCATTCCGAGCGCCCTCTGCTGGCAAAACCGTGAAACTACTAACCTGAGAAATACTGTCATTGAAGCACAAGCATACAACACAACTGGAAGCACTGACAAACACTCCTATCAGAATAGAAGTATAACAATGCATTTTATACTACCACAAATAACTATAAATAGAGAAGTAAGTAATCCTAATAGCAGCATTAACAATGACAGGTAGGCATTTGAACACATCAATATAATGGGACGTATAATAAAGGCATTTTAACTATTGCACTTTGCACTTGAGGGAGATATTGCATTATTATTCCAAGTCAACAAGCTGCTTTCAGCCACTCTTATTCACAAAAGGTGGCCACAGTGAGTAGCTCCGCATGTTTTGATTTGGCACATTTTTATACCAGATGCCATTACTGACACAAACCCAAAGAGATCTGCGTCTCCTACCGGGATGTTTTGCTTGTTGGGCGAATGTGTAATCGAGTGCACTATAGAGCCACTATTATTCTAGATCAATACTGCACACTTCTTCCTCTTAACAACTAAAATAAAGAAAGCAGTATCATGCAGTGTAGGAAACCGATTACTGTGTAAGTGACTTCATGTACACTTAAACAGCACAGAAAATGAAAACGATTTCAGCTACGAGCAACGTTAGAAATCATGTAATTTCATGTTGCTACTCTCACCTCTGCTGCAAATAAACTGACACCTCACCAGTGCTAACGAGACTTTGTCTTTGATTATTAAAATCATGCTGCCCAACTTTGAAATGTTTCAATCAAGCGCAATAATTGAAATAAAATATCCAAGTTAATTTATCTTGAAATTAAAAATCTAAATTTTGAATTTCCCTACAACTTATCAAGTTAACTTAATTTCTCTGCATCTCTCTCATGGTTTTACACATACCGGCTGCTGTGAGAGAACCACCAGTCTGCACTAGTTGCTTTCGGCTGTGATGGTTTCTGCTTTCAGTAACAAGGTTTTATCATTTAAATGACTTACTGGAGTAATCTTCCCCAACTCCATGTAAACACACTCTGTGATGCATGCACTCATTTAAAGATAAGATCCAAAGAGACAATGGCTGGGAATACAAAGAAAGATGGATATTTCCAGAGTCAGGAGAACGCCTTTTCTGTTTGCTGCTTATAGGAACTAAACTCCATGTGGCTCTTAATGAGTTTTTACTCACTGACGAATGACCGTGTCCATCCAGGACGAGTTGCATTCGGGGACCTTGAGGCAGGCCAGAGCGCTAGCTTTGATGATGAAGTCATTCACACTAAGTTTGATATTCTGGGCTTTCACCTCCTGCAGAGAGAAGAGGGTGAAGCCGTTTATGAGATGCTGGAAATGAGGTTTTAGTGCAGTGATACAAACAAAGCATTCACTCAGTTACACGTCCATTAGAAAGCAAAAACTCACAGCGTTGAGTTCTTTTCGAAGCTCAAGCACTTGGTCCATGTTGACATCTACAGACAAATAATAGTGGGGGATGGTTTGTTTGGACTGCATCAACCTCTGAGCAATGACCTGCAGGAGAGACAAATATATGCACTTTAGCTTTGATCCATTATTCATCACCAAGAGGAATGAGGTGTGCTGGCTGGGTCTGTTTTGATAAATGGAGTGCCCGCCTGTGGGGCAAAATGTGTTAGCACAGGTCAGAGATAACAGAGCTACACTGAAATCTCCTCAGGACATTTGCCTCTAAGCTCTCAATACACCAGCACAGCATCCCGCACAGAAGGAGCCGCTAATGCACCGACTGCTAGCAGCGGAAGTCATCACAGAATGTAATGGACCATCAAGAGGCAGGTGTGCGGCGGTGCTCACCTTGCGGATGTTGCTGATAGGGATGTCTGTGAAGGTGCCAGTTGGTGCAGCAGGGGCTGGTGCAAATGCAGGAGCAGCTGGAGCAGCCTGCAGAGGAAGAGATTTAATTTGCATTACATACAACAACAGATACAGAGGTACAGAGTATTACGGCAGGATATTAATTAATAAATTAATAGTTCTGATTATTTGCCAAAACAGGTAAATCACTGTCCTGCAACAGCTAAATGTATCATTTAAAAGAAAAATGGGCATGACTGACAGGGACTTATTGATTAGACTGTCAGTATTACATCTGTACTAAGAAAAGGGCCATTAAACAATAAGACTGGTTACACATGATTTAACTGGACTGATGCGCACTAATGCGACTCAACAGTATGGGTTTCCCTTACAGGTGCAGCTTTTGGTGGAACAAAGTTCTCAATATCCTTCCTGGTGATGCGTCCGTCAGGACCAGAGCCTGAACAAAAAGAAGAGTACGATGTAAAAGCTGCATACTACTTCAGCAAATGCTCTTCATCCATCACATAGGTCTTGCTACATACCGCCGACTTGAGCCAGGTCAATTCCTTTCTCAGCAGCGAGTTTCTTGGCAAGCGGGCTGACGAACAGGCGACCCTTCCTGGGTGCTGCAGGGGCAACAGCTGCTGCTGGTGGAGCAGGACTGGGTGATGCAGCAGCTGGAGCTGCGACCTACAACATACACAAAGTGTTCTTAAGGCATCTTAAAACAGTACAAAAGCCAAATGACTTCTTATTTGAAAGTACAGGTCTCACCGGTGCTGGAGGTGGAGGGGGTGTGGAAACCTCAACCACCCCAGTTTCAACGTAATCCTTGAAAGCGGCAATGTCACTTTCCTTCTCTACAATGATGCAGAGCGGTGTGCCCAGGGGAACATCACGGGTTCCCTCCGCCACCAGGATTTTAGCCAAATACCCCTCCTCCTGCACCTCAAAGCCTGTATGCAAAAACACAGAAGGACCAGGGTGATAGTCAGTATTAAAGGCTATATTAAAAGTGAGATCATATAAATATTTTTCCTCTGTAGTGCTGAAAGTGGAAACGCTTTAGGATCGATGTGTACAAATCAGTTTGGATTTACCAATGGTCGCCTTGTCAGTTTCGATCTCAGCTAAGAGATCTCCTTCGCTCAGCTTCTCTCCGAGCTTCTTCTCCCAGCGCTGCACTGTTCCCATCGTCATGGTTGGAGAAAGAGCAGGAAGTGCGATCTGTAACACACAAATTCACACAAATGTGAACTACACTAGACCTGAACAAGACTCACAACCTCTTCAGCTTCTAGTCAAGTTACTACAAATACTGTTAAAGCTCCAGAGAAAATTACTTCAAGATGACCCCTGAGGGGACCAAATGATGCTACAGGGACATTCATAGTTGAGGCCAGGTACAATTTTGTGGCACAGCCTCCATCAAATTAAAGTCTTTCCCCTCTCTCTGATTAAATGATGAAGTGGTGTGAGATTATTTTTGTTTGTTTTTTTTACAATAAAGAGAAAGAAAAAAAAAAAAAAGTCCTTCAAATAGAGAAAGTTAAAAATATAACAGATACATGGAATCTACACAACCATGGAAACTGTTCAACGCCACACACTGTAGTAAAGTAGCAAAATCTGACGCATGATCAGAAGAGTCCATAGGGGTACCTGCTTCTCTGCCCTGATACACAGTGATCCTGGACAACCCTGATCAAACCAGGACGACGCGCACAGAACACAGCATCGGTAAACAGATGCTGTCCAAATCACAAATCTATGGCTTTCCGACCAAACTCGTTTATGTGAGAGCTCGCTCACCTTCAAGTGTGTGGGATAAGAGCTTCCAGGGGCTGCAGGTGGAGCTGCCGCAGCAGCAGCGGGTGGAGGAGGCGGAGCAGAGGCAGCAGGTGAAGGAGTGGCACCGGCTGCTTTGATCGAATCTAGTGTTACATCCTTAAAGGCTGAGACCAAGTCAGGGCTGCAGGGGAAAATATATACACAAATATTGAGTATAAACTGACAAGGCACAACTGCATCGAGCCATACGCCACCCTGTCAGCTTTTAACCTCCCATATTTGATTGTGGCAAAGGCAATTTTATTGATATAGCACATTTCATTACACATAAACTTAATGTGTTTAACACAAAAAAATTGTGCAATGCCTCAGGACAATGAAAACTTACAGTAAACATTTAGTGTCTGGGAATAAAAAGGTTTTGAGTCCAAATTAAATGCAGACAGCTGGAACTGACCTCAGGCCAGCAGCTGTTCTAAAGAACAAGAGCAGAATAAATGAAAGCACCCTCAGCACACTGAGCCAATACTTACGCAGTTAAAAGCTCTGCACATGATGACCTGAGGAGTCTAGTTAGGTTACAGGACATGTACTGGGGGCCCAAACAGAGATTTATGGGCTGATGGAAGGATTTTAAAGGTGCACCAAGAAAGCTAGCGAGGCTAACAAACGTAGACTTAAACCAAGCAGCATTAAAGTTTATTGTAAGGGTTTTCTGAAGATTTAAGTCTTCTTATCGTGTTTGTTAAAGCTCAAGGATTAATGATGCATTTAAAGGACTGAAAAAATAAACAAAAGCAACATTTTGCCACTATTAAAACACAGTGCTCCCTATTTAATGTTTTCCAACTGTTAATTCTTCCCATTACTATAAAAAATTGTTTTATAGTAATGGGAAGAATTAATAGCTGGAAAACATTAAATGGGGAGCACTATGTTTTAATAGGCCTCAGCTCCGAGTCTGGACTGTCCAAGCACACTAACTTGTCAACTGTGATGCAGATCACGGCTCCAACGTTGACATCTCTGGTTCCTTCAGGAACCAGGATCTTTGCCAGATAGCATTCCTCCAGCATCTCAAATCCCACAGTGGCCTTGTCCGTCTCTACCTACAAAGACAGAGGCAACATTAGAAATATACACTGCGATCACGTTTTGCGGCAGTGTGGGCACACACGGCTCCTAACCTCAGCTATGAGGTCACCCTCGCTGATTTTCTCCCCCTCCTTCTTCTCCCAGCGAGCGATCGTTCCTGTCTGCATGGTGGGGGACAGTGCAGGAAGCTCCACCTGAAGAACAAGCAAATGAATAAAATCAATGTTTAACCTAAAAAAAAAAAAAAAGTTAAAAAAAAAAAAAAATGTATCTGTATTATCCTTTCAGAGTATCCTCGCTGGGAACTTTTCAACAGGCCAGTCGAAACAGTGCCGAAAGTCAGGTGTTGTAACTGCTGTTGCTACACCATCATCACCTCATTCATTGCTCAATAAAATGACCCACATGCACTTCACCACGACACAAAGCGACACAAAAGTGGAAGGACTGCTGAGCAGCCTTCCACTTTAGAGCCAAAACTGGAGGGTTTCATTCAGGTTCACAGCCTCACATCTGCACCTATGCTCAATTAACCTAACGAGCACACCTCTGGACTGTGAGAGGAAAGTGAAGCTGCCAGTTTCATGATTTAGGGGACAGCATGTAATTTCCACAGGCAGCAGTCCCAGCTGACAAAGAGGTATAAACCAGCAGGTCACTTAAAGTGGAGGACAAGCCTGTCAATTAGACTTCCCAGGTTATAATTGTTTCATGTTTTCAGGAGTTCCTGAAGTTGTTCCACAACCAATTAACCATCAGCTCTTTCCAGGTCCTCTGTCTAATGCAGCAGAGGAGAACACAAATCACCTGCTCTAATTGACTTCAATACACTTGGGGAAAGTGACAAAAAGTATGAACCTAATCTTTTTAAAACTTTAGAATGAGTGTGTTGTGCGCACAGTGTAGTGTTAAAATGTCTCAGAGGTGCGCAGACTGATCCAAATATCGATAGTACTGATACAAACGGTGATACAAACAGTGATATTGGCATCAGATCGTGATACGACCTATACTTTACTTCTAATGTCTAAGTTCAGTGTACAGCCCTGAACTGTGTTAGATAAATTATTTTTGAGAAAGTAAAATATACCTCAAACATTTGCTATGAAAAGTGTCTGAACCTTTTCGTGGTGACTGTCACCTCCTTGTTATTTATAAGCTATAGCACATTTAAATAACGGTGCTTTAGAGAAAGGTACATTTATATTCCAGGTCTCAAAAAAAAAAGTTTCAAAATACATGAAAAGCCCAAACCGGTATTTTTGTTGTGGAAACAAAACAACTATTGAAAGTAAAGCTCAGTCAGTTAGTGGTCATCAAAAGTTGTTCACAATATGCAAACTGATGATGAATCACCTCATAAACAATAACATACTGCTGTTCCCTACTTAAGCTGTCTTTAGAGGTTACAAGTTAAAAATTGGCAACACCAAACCCTGAATTTACTTGGTATCGGGATCGAGACTAAATTTTGCAGTATTGCTCAGCACCATCGCGCATGTGTTACGTTTTATGGCCCCAGTACTCCCTATGGCCTCCGTGTTTGGGGCACACAAGTCAGGTTTGACGGAGTGGTGTCATTCAGGACAACCGCAGCACAAATAGTCACACCAGTGCCTGCTTTATTAAGTTCAATTTCCAGTGAAGACTGGCGAAACTAACCGTTCAGAGATTCAAACGATAGGTAACAACAGTTCCTGCTAACCTGACACAGGGAAGAGCCGGATTTCCAGCTAATAAAGCGTTTTTAAACAGATCTCTGTAACAGACAGGGAGGTCATGCTAGCTAACGCCGTGAACATGGGTGCTATAGCAACCTGACACCGGCTCCGGTAGCGTTACCTTCTGGTGTGGCGGCAGGCTGTAGAAGCGCTTGCACTGACATCCACCTGCTAGCTGGGGACACCGCAGAAGAGTCGCTCTGTGGCTGAAGCCGGAGTTCAGAGAGGCGGCTCGGGACCCCGGTCCGTAATGAAGCCGTCTCAGACAGCTGGTTCCGGGAGCAGAGCTGGAGCTGAGCGCAGCAGGCCCGGCCGGGAGGGCACGGGGACACCGGAGCCCGGAGGACGGCCTGAGCCGCAGGATCAGACGAAGCATTTCGCAGCGGTTGGGATACTATACAGAGCTGGTGAATAATATGTATGTCTTACACCAGCATGAAAACTACACCTACACCGAGGGTCTCTGCTCCCTGACAGCCAACCCCTATTTAACTCCTCACTTTCTAATGACCTCCTCCAGCCCAAACACAACGATTTACGGCTTTCTTGCTTGTGCTGTCGCAGCTTTATCGTTGGTGTCGTAAAATAGCAGCGGCTCAAAATTCAGTCGCTGAATACCAAAAAATTAAAAGAAAATAACCCCACTACTGCCAATGAAAGTACAATGCTAAAGAAACAAAGTAAATCAAAGAAAACATAATAATAAAAACTGTTCGAACTGTTTTAGCGATAAATGTAATTGTGCTGCAATCACATCAATGACCACATGATGGCAGCAGATATTTGACTTGGAAGTTTGCCTGGGTCCAGACAGGCTGTGAATCTTGATTTTATGAATGTATGACAGTTATGGTGAGAAGTTTACATATACCAATCATGGCATCTATAATGACTTAAAAAAAGAACTGGGTGCACAAATTTGAATTTATTTTGGATTTTGTCCAATTCGCAAAGGTTCCAAAGGTTCGATGACCGCATGACTACAAAAACACAGCTGGCTGAAGCAAAATAAGTTGAGGTAAATGTGATGAGTTGGTGAATTTAAGTAAAGTAAGTAAATAAATAGAACCATGTGCAGATAACTCAGTCAAATCAGCCTTGAAGGATAAAAACTGTCTAAGAGTTTCATGAAGCATTCAGAGGATGACACTGACTACAAATACCAAATCAGATTTGGTATTTGTAAGAGTGCCATCTGTTGGCCAGAAATTGGCATTGCAGGTAACAGTCAATATGCAGCACATTTAAGTAAGTAAGTAAGTAAACATTTACCGATTACCACGAGTTTTAAATCGAGTGTGTGGGCCATCAGCAGTCTCTGACCTGATCACCTCAAGTTTGCGGATGACACAACCATCATAGGCCTCATCACAGACAACGATGAGACGGCCTATAGAGAGGAGGTGATGTTGCTGTATAATTGGTGCCTGGATAATAACCTCTCTCTCAATGTCAGCAAAACAAAGGAAATGATAGTGGACTACCGGAAACGACCAGTCGGGGAACACCAGCCCATCCACATGAAGGGTGTCAAGGTCGAAAGGGTCAGCAACTTCAAATTCCTGGGAGTCAACATCACCGAGGATCTCTCCTGGACCCTTCACACAGACACTGCAATCAGGAAAGCTCGCCAGCGACTCTACTTCCTGAGGAGGCTGAGGAAGTTTGGCATGACTGCCAACATCATCTCAATGTTGTACAGGAGTGCGATGGAGAGCTTGCTGATGGGCTGCATTACAGTCTGGTATGGGAGCTGCTCTGCCAGCAGCCGGAAATCACTACAGAGAGTGGTGAAGGCAGCAGAGCACATCACAGGCACGAGGCTTCCTGCCGTTCAGGACATTTATCTCCAGTGGTGCCTCCGTAAAGCACACAGCATCATTAAGGACCACAGCAACTCAGCACGCCAGCTGTTCTCCTTGTTACCATCTGGCAGACGTTACAGGAGTCTCACTGCTCGGACTACAAGACTTAAAAACTGTTTTTACCACCAAGTCATTCGACACTTCAACCACAACACTTAAACACACACACCACACTTCACAAGATGCACACAGAAGCTGTCCTACAGTTGCTCAAGTACATTCCACACTCTGCACTGTTCACTCACTTTATCAGTATTAAAATAAAAATAAAAACTCATACTTATTAGTGCAATACTGCACTAATTGCCACTTTTTAATCTTGTACTGCTCAAATTTGTACTGCTGCTGACTCCTGACACTTATGTGAAATTTAGTTGCCCCCCCACCTTAATACATGTCACTTTTCTATTTCTCTCTCTTATGTCTTATATACATGTGTGTATATATATATATATATATATATATATACAAGTCTGTTATACTGTTTTTATACTGCTGAGAGACTTGTGTTCTGCTCGTCAAACACATTTCATTGCAGTGTTGACCCTGTGCTAACTTGTATATGACAAATAAAGCTGAAACTGAATACAGTTTCAGCGGGTCAGATATATACTGGGGAGCTTGACCATGTAGGGCCCTAAAGGTTAGAGGTAAAATTTTAAAATGAAATCTAAAACTTACAGGCAACCAGCGAAGGAAGGCCAAAACTGGAGTGACATGAGATCTTCTGTTGGTGCCTGTTAAGAGTCTTGCTGCAGCAAATCTGCACAGTCTGAAGACAATTTAAAGCTGATTTGTTAAAACAAGAAAAAAGACCATTGTAATAATCCAAACGGGAAGAAATAAAAGCGTGAATAATCATCTCAAGTTCAGCCTTTGACACCATTAGTCTGAGTTTTGAAATATTCCTTAGATGATAAAAACTGTTCTGGACCAGCCATCTGGAATGTTGTTCAAGCGACATCGAGCTGTCAAATATGACACTGAGGTTTCTAAGGCTTGATTTAACACAAAGGTCTAAGAAGTTGATATGCTGCCTAATTTCTGAAATCATATGGTCAGGAGCAATAATTAAAGTTTCTGTTTTATCAGAGGTTAGCTGGAGGACGTTGTTGTTTAACATTGCTTGATTTCTGTCAGGCAATTACTTAAACTAGACAATTTCTAAAAATCAGAGACTTTAAAAGAACAGTATAACTGAATGTCATCAGCATAGAGATGATAGGAGATATTATTGTAGCGCCTAATAATTTGACCTAGGGGGAATATATAAAGCAAAAAGAGAATTGGACCCAAAAAAAGGTTTGCCCAGGCCCCTTGAGTGAAAGTTCCAGGTATAGTGATGTTTGATATATGTGTGTATGTGTATTTCTGATCGCGAGAAGATAAACCTTTGGTATGTGATCTTTTATTTTTTTCACAGCCCTCCACCACTCTGCAGTCTTCCCCTCTGATCTAGCAGCAGGTGGTAAAAGGAAGTCTTATATCCAAATGTTTTCTGTTGGTCTGTCCGGGAGTATCGTATTAAAAGCAGAACTAAAGTCAACAAAGAGCAGCCTGGCGTAATGCCCCTGTTTTTCCAGGTGGGAGATGGTGGTGTGGAGCATTGTAACAATGGCGTCTTTAGTTGATCTGGAGCTCTGTATGCGAACTGGAGTGGGTCGAGTGTGGGTGGCAGGCAGGCAGGCAGGACATGTTTCATCGGTCCAGTTTCTCGGAACACTTCATTATGGGGTGTTAGTGCAACTTCTGGGTAGTCGTTGAGGCTGCTAATGTTGGTCTGTTTAGGCAGTGGGACAATTGTGGCCGACTTTAGGCATGGCGGGATGCAGAACTTGGACAGTGAAGCGTTAGAGAGCTTAGTGAAAACCCCAGCCAACTGGTCTGCACATTCTTTTAGAACCCTCCTTGGTCACCCCATCTGGATCCGCAGCCTTCCTGGGGTTCACTGCCATCAGTGTGCACCTCACCTCGTATTCCTGCACCATGAGGCTTGGGCTGCAGCTGCCGTCCAATGTTTGGGCTGCAGCTGCCTCTGGTCCCTTCACCTTAAAGCGTGCAATGACATGGTTCAGCTCCTCCGCAAGTGCTGCATTGCCTTCAGTCATCGTGGTATTGGTGCTGAACTCCTTGCCATACCTGTCGGGAATTGTTGTTGTTAAAATGGTCTTCAATCTTCCTCTTGTGCGCTGCCTTGGTCTCTCTGATACCTCTTTTCAGATCTGGCTGCACTGTACTGCATACCGTTACTGGATCTGAAAGCATCGTCATGTTGCTTCAGCAGGACCTGGACCTCCTTGGTCATCCAAAGTTTCTGGTTGGAATACACCCGGAGATGTTTGTCCACAGTGACACTGTCGACACAGAAGTTGTATGTAGGAGTAAGAAGGAGAGCACTGATGTTGTGTGCTCAAGAGGTCCTGGTGTTCAAACACACTCCAGTCTGTGTTTTCAAAACAGTCCTGCAGCTGATGTGAGGCACCTTCTGGCCAGGTTTTCACAGTCCTTGTGGCGGAGGGTGTCTTCCTGACGGGAGTGTATGCAGGGATCAGCAGCATGGACATGTGGACTGACAAACCTAGATGTGGTAGAGGGGTTGCTCTGTAGCCTTTTTGGATGTTGCTGTAGGCTTTATCCAGTGTGTTTTCCCCCCTTGTCGCACATTTAATATGCTGTTCAAATTTGGTGAATACTGAGCTTAAGTCAGCATGGTTAAAGTCCCCAGCTATGATGTACACTGCATCGGGATAGGAGTTGTGCTGACTGCTTATTGTCTTGGCTGAGTTAGCATTATCATCGGGTGGTACATACACGGCCGTTACCATGACGACAGTAAGCTCACAAGGGATGTAGACGGGTCTGCATTTCACAGTCAAATATTCCAAATTCAGGGAACAGTGGCTGTCTACAGTCTGCACCGACATTACCTTATATCGGGCAGCAGCTGCACACCAGGGGTGGATCTAGAGAAATTTTCTTAGGGTAGCATGAGGGTGGCAAGGAAATCAATTGGGGTGGCGAAATCAAAGTCTTTTTTTTTTAAACACATATGCAGGTGGTTACATTTGGTTAAAATGATTCAAATGCAGTAAGTATACATTTTTTCATATAAATATAGTCTATAACTTAATTATTTTCTGTAGCCCAAATAATTAAACACTTTAGTTACATAAAACATGCGAATTTTGATTTTATGTACTGTATAGCCTGTATAATAAATAAATATGTTGCCCAATAAGTATAAAATCCAGAAAGCTACACAACATGGGGTGGTTCATTTACAAACACAAGTCTAACTTAAGTTTCACTGTTTTTTGTTAGAAAAAAATCAAAGTGTTACAAGCTTAATTTACACAAAATGTCAGAAATCTGCACTGTCATGAACAAAAATTTAAACCTAGTTTTTCATGATTTGCTAAGTTAAGCCTTT
>VUQG01019859.1:0-13572 GCA_015106755.1 Etia nguti | reverse complement strand
CCACCCACCCGCATCCCATCACCCCCCTGTCCTCCCCCAAACTTTTCAGCTCCTTTCCTTCCACAACCATTTTTTCACAGAAGCCCTGAAAAACGGGCAATATCCCAAAACCATTAAAGATCCCAAATGAGTGGGCACAGCTTCATCCTACCAAGGAGGTCGAGCCAACATAGCGTATACTGAAAAAAGATTCCCATCTTTCCACCCTAAAAAGAAATAAGCCATATTCTAATGATAAGGATGCAAAACCACAAGAGAGAGAAGACGGTTCTCTCATGCTAAAGGTACCAAAACAGTTTCAGACTCTCCACAGTCTAGTCTGAGGGGTAATTTGTTGGTCTCTATGATTTTTAATGACAGATCTTCTTATTTGCTGTCTGGGACCTGTGATATACTATCTGCCATGTTAACGATCTACTAACATGACAAAGTTTGGTGATTTTTCCTCGGGCAGTGAAGCGTGCAGTAACATGAAAAGCCTCTTGTTACATTCATTAAAGCATTTCAACCAGCAGACTCTAACACTATGAAATACAATTTTTGGCAAAATGTCCAACTCTCCTCATCCCATAACTTCTCAGAGCAATACATTTTGATGTTTAAGTTTAGACTTGTGATTAACTTAATCTGTGACATTCTGACTTAATGTCTTTTGTGGCTCTGTGGTCATGCAGCAGCATCTTGGGATGACTTGTCGGTCTTTTTCGTGTCACTGCCATCTACTGAGAGTTGGCAGCACAGGCAGCAATTAGTGTACACTGGAAACCCTGTAAATGTTTGCTAGCACATCATGCAATTATGGTGAGTTTAAATATCTGTCAGAATGAAGGAAGATGGGCAGTGCGAAAGCTGTGCCACTTAGATATTTGCTTTCATAATCTTTTCATTTTGCTTCTCTGCAATTTTCCCTCTGCTGAATCACTTTGTTGTGTATCACAGTACACAAAAAACAATGAACGATGATGGATTTAGACAGTGGTGGGCTTGTCCAGTTAGCATAAATTAGACCAAATTACATGTCACAGTATATCATCTTCTGATTAGCATTTTTATATAGCCACTTAAGACACATTTTTATTTTCTGTCGCCATCTGAAAGGATCAATAATCACTAATCTGGTATCAAAACAATACAAGTGTTAAAATAAGACTACCCAAACACATGCATAGTTCTGAAACACACACAAATTTATCTTGGCAAAAGCCACAATTCAGTATGAATACCTATGTGATTTCATTTGATCTTCAATTTCATCATTTTTATGACCCACATATGTATTTTCAAAACAAAGAAAAATACTCCTTTCTTTTTTCCACCCCCCCTCCCCTCCCTCTTCTTTTTTCCCTCTGCTTGGACTTAGTAGGAGCCCAGATAATGTGGAAAGATGGTGATCCTTCAGGCCAGAATATGAGTCTCCCTCCCAGATTTCCACAGTCTTGTGCCCAGTTATTATATAAACTTACAAAACCCATCACAAAACCTATATGTTTAAAATTATACTGTGCTACTGTAAACTCCGTTGACAGCTGTCAGACTGTGAAATAAACATGGTAAGCTACAGCTTATCAATCAAAAGAACCAAAGTTTTCCGCCACATTTAAACCATTTTGTGGATTTGATTAAAGCGTTGGACTCTTGCTACATATTTATGCTGTAAAAACTTAATGCATTACCCGTGGGCTCCTGGTCATTACTACTAAAAGTCGTGCGTAAAATTTCTGCGTAAAACCTTCAGTTTATTTTGTCTGAAGAAGGATTTAAGAACCCTCACTGACCACACTTGAATGGCATCCATCACCCACTCACATACTTAGAGGAAAGGGACATATTCGCCCATTTGTGCCAAGAATCTACTTTTTATCACTTGCGCTCTTGAATGATCTATAGCTTTATAAAGTTATCTAAAGCTACATATAGAGTTATATAGTTTAAAGTCATCAAGAAAGTTCAGACACATAGCCCATGTAACCGGGAAGACAACCTTAAAGATCCTATAATCTTAAATATGATTGCAGTCACATGATACATCTTCATTTTGGCGTCAGCATGCTTATGAAAAGAAGAATCTTTGGAATTCTTATAATACATTTAATAAATGTATTTAAATTTTTGTCATATCTTTAACAAAGAAAAAAACACGTAAAGAGATGGAAAAGGTCTACTTGGTAACTGAAAATGTGTATAAACTGAGTTAAGGTGAGTTTAAGTGATGGCGACCGGGACACCGGCATTAATTGAAGTGAAAGCTGAGACCGTTTGTTAGCTACCGACTAATCCTACTGCCATCTGGGCTGCCTGCCAGCATGAGGCGCTTTCAAGCTGTCAGGGATGCCCTAGACCTGGCACAGTGACTGAGGTGTATAGAAACAACATCTTACCTGCTCTAACATTGGCAGCTTGGAGAATTAAAATAACTGTGACCGTAACGGTTAGCGTTGAATCCCATAGCCACCTTTTCGTTTTCCACCTGGTGGTCCATCTTTGCATCTCCATTGTGAGCGCCCCCAGCTATGGACGGAGCGGAAAACGGGCGACTTTCTTTAAAATTTGATCCCGTCGACAGTCCACAAAAATGTGCTTATACTACAGCGCCATGTGTGAAAGTACAAGGATGCTTCTTACAGCCAGACTGGGCCCTTCAGATCCGATTCCCCTTTAGCCCAGCTCTCGCACTGGTGGCAAAGGGCTTTCATGAAAAAAGCGCAAGCCACTCCGTTCCCTGAGAGTTGTGCACCGTGAGGAGGCTGGACTAACGCCGCAACTCCGAACCTGAACCGGCTCTGAGATACTGACACTGGAAAATCCTCCCTTCATCAAATCACCAGTTGGGAAAGTTGTCTCGGAGCCCGCCCCTTGTGCTTTGGATGAGGTCTAAACAGCAGCACGTAGAGCATCACTACATCCCAGTGCAAACTAATTATAGGAGACAGTACATGCCCTAGCGATGCTACAGCCCGACAGTCTTAGTAGCATCCATCCTTAAACACTTTACTTTATGGAGTTACGGGAAAAAAGAAAAAATAAGGAGAATTCCCTCATGTCCTAAATTTTTACCTGAAAGAAAAAGGTTTATAAGAATGATAGAGGAGTGGGAGAAACAGAAGTGGAGGCACTAAAATGCAAATGAAGCTGTGGGGTGGAGCTGTTATTTTAGACGTTTCCTGAAAGCAAAAGAATGTGAAAAGAGTATGAATAGCTCCAGCATGGGCCAATGGTTAATATAAAGCCTCAGTGGCCAAAATGGAATATTTTCCAGACTCCAGGAGTTTCCTCGCGGAGCACTTAGATTTTTTTTTTGGTCTTTTTTTTTCTCCTGCCTGATAATTAATGGCAAACGATGACTGGAATGGGAATGGGAGCACAGGTGGAAACTATAGTTCTCCTCCTGATTTGTTTTTCCTTGTGTGTGAGACAGATTTAACAGTACAATGGAAGCCATTCTTGAACAAACCACATTTTATAACGTTTGTCAGTACAAAAATTTATTTATGACAATGCAGGAAGTCGAGCTATCAGCTGAGAATGTTCAGTGTTCTGGGAAGAGATGACTTTGCACAGGATTTGCAGTTGTGACCAAACTTAGTTAATGTATTTCTGGAATTAGGAATAAAGCTGCAGAAAGCAATGGCTGCACAACTAAAATTCCTTTCAAAATGAGGTCACATGCCATTTTTGCATGTACGTGTCTTTGCTTATTTTTATTAAACTAGGTTGCAGGAATAGTGGTCTGATTTAACACAAACATGGGATTTTAAAAATTTATTTACACAAGGTAATTAGCTTACTATTTGTTGTCATTCACATCTGGTTGCTTTTTAAAATCTTGTTCAACCTTGTTTTAACCCCGATCAAGGCAAAGAGCACTCTCTGCTCTTATACTTGATCTTTCCTTTCCTCTCAGGTGGGAGTGGGCAGGCTCCGCCCTGGATTATGCCTGTTGTTGGATCCACCTAGTTTTCTGCTCTTTAGCTGATGCACCTGTTTTTCATCTAATTATAACTCACCAGTACTTAAGGACCATCTCGACCTACTATTCTCTGCCAGTTTGTTGTCTATGGTTCCACTAATCAGGCTCTCTAATGCACTCCTTTGTGTTATTTTGTAAGCTGCCTGTGCCAACATCATCTGTTTCTTTTTCAAGTAGTTTCATCCTATCAGTCAGAGAGCTTTCCCTGTGGATCAGACTCATCTGCCTTTCCAACCTGCTGTTCCTGCAAAAAAGGAATTGTGGATTACTCACATACCTGTCCACTCTCCACTGACCCCTGTTTTCTGGAAAACTCTGGCCAGTCACTCTCCCGACTCTCCGCTTCTTCAGTTCACTCAAGTAAGAATCTAATTCTGCTTAAACATCAACAGCTTCAACCCTCATCAACTACATGAACTGTTCTTCTCTTTTCACACACAAGTCACCTGCCCTATGAGAGTATCAGAACTTTATCAGAACTTTCCTTTTGCAAGTCTTGTTATTTTGAAACTTCTTTTTAATGAATCTTTCAAACTTACAAGCACTGAGTGTGTTGGGTTTCGCTTCGGAGTTCACATTGGTTATAATGGTTCCTATATTATGTTACCTTAAAGACAATACCAAGATGGTGAATCCATAAGTGATCCTAAAAAAATGCATTCATCTATCCATACATGGTATGGCCTTTTGGATCCTGTATTTGAATGTGCACTGCATATAAGATGTTCTGTAAGCCAACACAACCCCCACCATTGTAGTTTTTTTTTAAAGGCAAAACTAAAAACTGGGAAAGTTAGTAACATCATTCCAGTTCTTCCTCAAGTTCCCAGTAATTACTTTGCCAAATTCCATGGCAATCCGTCATTACCAAAACAATAAACTGAGATTAAAAAAAACAAAACAACAACATCAAAAAATATGGAGGTACATAAAGGTTCAGTTAAATTTGTATGGCTGTCGGGTTAATGCTGAAATATTTTATGAAAAAAGAAAAAAGCCCTGTTGACTTCTCTGAAAGTCAAAAAATCAACAGTGTCATTAATCTCCAGGAAATATGAGACAGAATTTAATATTAAAAGCATGTTTCAAACATGCACCTGATGTAGCTCTGAACAGTAACAACAAACTTCATGATATATCACTCTGCCATATCATAGTCAAGCCTAAAGTCAGAAGCACATTGCAACAAAGTGCCAATACACAAAGCACAAGAAAGTATAGGTTTAGAAAATAAACCATTAATTAAAGCATGAAAACATAAGAAAATTCTTTGAAATAGCCTTTCACAAAATGTAAATCTTATCCTACAAGAATGAAATATAAACAGTAAAGAAATATAAACAGCCACAGACCTAGTTCAGTCAAGTGTGACTAAATTAGGTCTGTGGCTAATCTTGTGACGAGATGCTGTCTGAATTCTTTGTGGTAGTTACAGATAAGTATATAAACATTTGGACAGAGACAACTTTTTTTTAAAAATAATTTTGGTTTTGTACCACAATGAATTTTAAATGAAACGACTCAGATGCAGTTGAAGTGCAGACTTTCACTTTAATTTAGTGGGTTGACCAAAAAGATTGCATAAAAATGGATTGGACAAATTAAATAACTGAAAATAAAATGTTCATTTCTAATACTTTGTTGAAAATCCTTTGCGGGCAATGACGTCTTGCCTGAAGTCTTAAACTCATGGACATCACCAGATACTGGGTTTCCATCCAGTTGTTTTTGTGTTGCTGAGTTCACCAGTGCTTTCTTTCTTTCTCAGGATGTACCAATCTGTAGATTTTGCCAGTCCTACTATTATAGAAATTTCTTAGATGGGCTTAGATGGGCTTTCTGTTTTCACAGCTTAAGGATGGCTTGTTTCACCTGCATGGAGAGCCTTTTTGACTGCATGTTGTCTGTTTACAGCAAAAATAATCCAAATGCAAGCACCAAACCTCAAATCAACTACAGGCCTTTTATCTGTTTAATTGATAATGACAAAATGGAGGAATTGCCCACACCTGCCCATGAAATAGCCTCTGAGTCGTTTACTTTTGGTCCCTTTAAAAAGAGGGTGGCACATGTTAAGGTGAAACTGCTAAACCCTTTATCCAGTTTGAATGTGGATACTGTAGAAAATGAAAGCTGAGAAACTACACATTATTTCCATGTCCTTGATATAACTATAATTGGAATATTTTTAAGTAAACAGGTAAAAAAAAAAAAAAACTTGTTTCAGTGTCCAAATATATATATGGACATATAGACCTAACTGTATTTTAATATAACCCAGCTTGATAGCCTTGTGACCCTGTGCTTGCTCAGCAGTAGAAAACTTTCTTGAAAGCAGCCTGGCTATGCATATTTGATTCAGGCAGATGGCTGGCCCTTTTTTTTCCCTTTTGCTTTTTTGTTTCAACTTGTTTGGCGGAGAATGTTATAACCTCTTGTTCATGTTGCTTCCTGGGACTCTAGCCCAAAATGTTTGGTTTAATTTGTGTAGCCCTCCACTGGAACTGAAAACATGTACAACCAAAACTAATGTCTTCAGTTTTGCTTTTCAAACAGACTGGCTCGGCCAGCCGACAAAATGCACTGAAAGACGTCCAGTGGCTCCTTATATGTTCTAGTATCTGGGGCAGTCTACAATTTTCAGAAAGGCCTGGCCTTAGAGCTGCCTCTTTGTAGCTGGAACCATATTATTACAACTGATGCATTGGCTACCAGTGTGTACCAAGATGACATTGTATAATTATTCTATAATAAGTCTCTACTCTATGCATGGTTCAGCCCAAAGCAGCTATAAAAACAAAAATGTCTTGAAAATGTTCCCCTGTGGCTTTGTTTTTCTATCACAAGCAGCTTTTAATCAGAGTACTTTCAAGTTTCAAACTCAAATTATTCTTTCTGCTTTCCAGAAACAGTATATTGGAAAGACGCCGCTCTCAGCAGATATTCAGCCAATGAGTTCTAGTCTAAGAATCGAAGCTGTTTCAATACACAGTATGTTCTTTTTTGATCTTTTTGAAGAAATGTACATTTCAGTGACTGCAAAATACACTGCAAAAAATAAAAATAAAAATCAACATCACTTTTATTAGAGATGTTTGAAATATTAGAGACACAGATCAAACCATCTCTGTAATGTTGGAAAAATTGGTTAATCAACACCGGCAGTTAGCACTGGAAGGCAATCTCTAACATGCACTGAAGATTAAAAATGTTATTTCAACATAACTGGTTTGCAGATAATGAAGACCAAAAAAACAGCCATATGAGATGCGCTTTTTAAATGATGCAAAATGTGGTGGTGCCAGTTATGGTAACACAACGTTTGTCAACACCTTCACTAATAAAGCATAAAACTTTAGACCCACACACGGAAATATCAGGACACATGATTTGCAAATGCTCCTGCACTGCTGAAAAATAGCTCCTTTTTCATGGGCTCTCGGCCTGAAGAAAATACCCAGAGTGAGAAAACCAAGGCGTGGGCCAAAGTTCTCTCCGTGACACACTGCTATAAAATGACCTTTAGCAGCTTTATATGGCATACATTTTCTCCAAATTCACCTCAAATATTTATACATTCCACATGCTGCTCTATGTGCATCACATTATGTTCTGACATGCCATTGTGATTTTATGTATAATTTTTAGCCTAAATCAAAGCACTTTATTTTATTGTTACCTCTACAGAATCACATTATCTTAAGTTGCATGTTAAATACAGTTGATTATTAGATGTAATTTCACAATTTTGTTAATTAATCACAAAAATATTTGCAGCCACTAAGTTGATGGAACTTACAAAGTAATTTGGGTCAATAAAAGATTAGACAAGATGTCAGACATCATGCAGAGCCTTTAAGTTAATGGAACCATTGTAAAGCTGTCGGTACAATATTCATGGCTGGCTGTCGATATGTAGATTTAATAGAAGATATATAACTGAAATTTTACCAAAACCATGGCTGTGAAAGGAATTTTGTTTGTAGCACACAAATTCACACATTACAGTGTTTATAGTTTTCTCTGGAACTATTTTCTCATGAAAGCTCTGTATGAAAGCGCTCCGTGGTCTAGTCTGTGACTTCTAGCCAAAGTGGCCAAGGAATCCTTCTCACAAATAACCCACATGCACTACTTTTTCTTACTGTTCATTTCATTATAAACATACAGATATCTAATGACAAATCAATTTAAATAGGGCCTGACGTACTTTCCTGAATATGTCTCAAGCAATTTAGCACTGGCTTCCCCACCTGAAGAACTACAGTCAAATTTCACTTTGGAGGCCCATTAAACGTCTTGTGCTGTCCTGGAAATGTCTGAATGAAAAATGCATCTACATTTTCTAATGAAATCTCTTCTTATTTTCTTCTGCAGTCAGCAACCCTGGTTCATGTAGAACTTCAGTGAGTATTCAGAGTTACTTCACCTGGAGTGACAAGGAGGCTTTGAATCGCAGTTCCCTTCATAAGTATGCCAAAACCTGCAATAAGAGCAAAGCTATCTTAGATGTTCTCTACCAGACTAAGTCGATGTAACGTCAAGCCTCTCATTGCTACAAATTATCCAGCTAGAAAGCCCTCTGTGGCTGGATGGGGGTGGAGAGGGACGCATAGTAGACGCTGAAAACCACATAACCACTCAGTGGAATGTATGTTTGTCTGAGCATGTTTGTTATAATTTCATGTGGCATTCAGATGGCTTCACCTAGTGGGAGATTGTCAAGTTGTGGGAAGGTGTACTTTCAATTTCCAATGTTGTAAAGTTACCTATTTTAAACTGCAAAGTAATTAAAGGCTAATAATGTCTCTTACTGCAAACCTTTCAAAAAGGAGATAGTCAGCACTACTGATCATAACATCTGTAAAAATCAAAAATAATATTTTAAAAGTCTACTGCAGAAAGACTGAGGTAGCAATTTTATGCAATAGTTGCATGGTGACAATGTACAGCAGTACTGTGAGAAGAAACATGATGCTTAAAAATAAATCTGCAGATTTCTGGATGATTACCAGACAGAAGAATGGCTAAAATAACAGTTTCTCTGATAGCAAAGGGGAATTCTCTGGGGGACACCAGTGTCATTTACATAGTTGCTTTTGTGTGTGTAAGCACATTTTTGTACCAATCTAGTGAATGTAGGAAATTTTACTAGATAAGACAATGCTGGTTGTGTTATGCAAAAAATCAGGTTTCATCCACTGGGCGCCACAAATGTCAGTGCAAAATATCAGTCATAGTTGCTGAGATGGTAAAACTGACCCTTTTGCAGCTCGTATTAAATTTGCATCATAATCTACTGTATAAAGGGAAAAAACCATGATAAAAGGGTTGAACTCTAGATTTATCCAGCTATTGCAGGACTCAACCTGCAAGTTTACTCGATATTTAGAAAGGCCATCCTATTTTCATGTTTCTTGTCAACTAAATGTGATGAATGCTTCTGCTGCTTTCAGCAGTCAACAGAGTGTTATGGCTAGGTAAGTGGAGAGGTCTGCAATAATCTAAACATGCCTGAAGTGGCTCGCATTTCATGAGTAAAAGTCTCCTGGAGCCCTTTCTCCAGCTGACAGGAGTAAAAAGTGATGGAGGAGAGGAACTGGCTGACACCAAATGTAGAGGCTGACAATCGTAGCTTGGCAATGGAGAAAAAAAAACAAACAACTACTGTACTGCTAAGTCATGTCTTTTTATTATACTTCAAGGGAAAAAAATAAAAATGTGAAAGTTTATTTAGCAACAATTGACTTTTGGCTTTTTAAACTTCTAAGCCATTACTACAAATAACACACTCAAAAATAACTGAAACGATGCTGCAAAATATGAGAAAAGACAAGAGAAATAAAGTAAAAAAAATAAAAAGAGCCAAAATAATGACAATGCTGGGAACTTGGCACATGTGCATACATGGCTTGTGCAATGAAGACGCTTGAAATCATGAATCTCTTTGGATTTAGAGCACTTAGAGTTGCTGTTTTCATAGGCCATGAATGTTTCTCATTACTCTTGTTTGTTGTGGTCAAACATAAATCTCCATGTCATCTTTGATCCTTTGCTTAAAACTTTTATTTACAGAATTCAGTTTCACTCTGACATTTCTACAATAGCAGCTGTTTTGATTGAGACTATTCTCATAAACAGTCTGCAATTGTAGATCAGTCTTTAGAGAGGGATGGGGTCTGGGAATTAGACACAGTTTGAGGCGGTACACTATAAATCTTTCAAAGCATCACATATAACTGCAGATCAGCAACATTCAGCATTCTTTAAAGTTATACTAGTAAGTATTTGGTACGTTTATAAAAAACAACATCAATGCACTGTAACGTTTTTGTTTACAGTTTTCAGTTTATTAGCACTCTCTTTATAATTCCTTACAAATCTGTTGTACATATCACATGTGAATATATTCAACAATTCTGTATATTTCCATTCAGTTGATTACTGATAAACCCACTGTAGCGTAACTGCTAAAATTAAACATCACAGTTATTCCTACACCTAGAAAGATAAAGATTGGTCCAACACTGAAAATATAAGTGGCCAATTCCAAACAGCACCAAAAGAAAATGCAAAAGTGCCCAGAAATATCAATCCTTTTGTGTTATGCACTTAAACCCCCCCTCCACAAAAACCCCAAAAAACCCAGCACGATAGCCCAAAGCAAGTGTTAGAGGTCTATTCTATCTATTGTTTGGCTGAAAGCTGCTGTTATACTACTTAATGCTGGAGTTAAAGTTTGTTTCTCACAGATTAGTGACTAAGCTTGCCTGCTGGCTTTTTATTGCAGCAGGTATATCCCCTCTGACATCTTAATGGGTGAGTACATACGTAGGTTTCCAGTCATAAAATCAGACGCTAGGGAAACTCCTTTTCCAACCAGCCATCAACTTTTTAAGATAAAACTTGCACTCAAATACATATAGGTATTTACTGAACCCAGCTGTGTGCTGAACTGCATCTCGATGATTAATTTGAACTTGGTTTTTAGCAGTCGCAGGTTTTTGGATGCATACTCATAAGTTCTTAGAAAAGAATTTGACATTACAGGACTCAACGCTGGGAATGAAACCAGTAACAACTGGGGTTCCAGCTGTGTTCTCAAATAAAGCTGAACACTTTCCTTAGCTTTGTATGTTTTTTCTTATGACTGAATAATTTTTATTGTCTAAATAAATAAGAAGAAAGCACAGAAATAAGTTATAGAGCTTTGTCTGCTAAATTAACATCATTTAAGCTATCTCACAATATGGTCCATTTATCAAACAACTTCAGGATTTGATCAAGGTTCCAGGTGCTTTGAATATTCTCTAAATGGAGAGTAACATAAAAGGAAATACAGTAAACTTGTAATTGAATGATTCTTAAGGAGCTTTGTGTTGTAATTACGTATTTGCAGCTCCTGCTGGCATTCTCACTAGTCTCGTTAATTGTCTTGTATGCAACTTTAAACACTGTCTAATTATTATTGTCATGACTAATAAATGTAATTGTCACATGCTGTTTTATTTCTTTTTAAATGTAAGTTATGTTGATATCTTTGCCAGTACACACTTGAGCGACCCAAAATACAAGTACATGTGAAAAAGAAGTTGAATATGAATAAAACAGTACAAAAAATGTGGATTACAGCAGAAGTCAAGACTTGGACCTGACCTCTAAATGAGCATTTTAAGTATCAAGAATTTAAATCGGGATTTTGGCTTCCAAGTTGCACACACTGGACCGCATTTCTTTCTGCTTAGTCACATTTTGAAGGGCTGTCCAACTATAATTGTGTTAGGAAAATGTTGCAAATTAAGGATTAAATTGCTGAAATAATGCTCCCATTTTTTTTCAGGGTTCTTTTACTAATCTTACTGTTTCTTGAATCAGTTGACTTTTATTCTTGTCCTTTTTGATGAAAAAAGCATGTCATACGCACAGATAGCTAATAAAAAATAAATAAAAATCAAATGGCAAAATGCTGCACTATCAAGCCAAAAAGATTCAAATTTGAAACACTGAATGAGATTTGTGGCCAGGATACAATGTCACAATACCTCAAAGCAAGAAGTGGCTAAAATGCAAACCACACTGGCCTAAGCCCTTGCCTTCATCAGTGTGTACTTCCACTGAGGGCCAAAGAGACAACTGCGGTTACAATTATGGAAAAAACAAATGAAGTAGATTATAGAGTAGAGCACTCATATCATCCACAATGCTGAGAATATGAATGGGCCATTTTTTTCCACTGACTACATCTTCCACTGATGGCACTATAACAATACATGGCTGGAAAATACCATAAAATTTGGTTGATGAGTAATTTTGGAAGATAGCCTTCGTCAAAGTCATCCATCTTTACAGCAATATTTTTTTATTTATATATTTCCTCCATCCTGATTGTTAATTACATTTAGAGAGACCGTTATAGTGGAAAAGGTAAAAGCAGTAGCGGCAGTAGCTTTCTACTTTCCATGGTCACCTCCCACAGTGTATTCATTGGGTGATTTCCAGCAAAGTGGTTTTGGGTTAAAGAACTTGCCAGCTGGATGTAGCTCTGTTTCCACAGTGCCTGTAATCTGCTGAATATTGTGTGTCCATCCACAAGCTTCTTTAACAAGCCAATCAAAATTCTGTATTCTGAAATACTGGGATGGAAGAGTGGGGAGCAGAGGAACCATATGAGTTTTCCATCAGTTTATTAAAAGTTTATTTTTTATTTCACTTGAGCATAACTCTATATTGCCGATACAGTATTTATATTATACATATTATTTAAACATCATTACAGTCACAAATAAAATATCTGAGCTTAACATAAGTAATTAACATTTACTCATTTTTATACCCCTTTATTGCTAAATGTTTCCAATAAGGGGATGTTGCCAATATATGCTTTACTTTTACAAGTAAAGCAGTGAACTAGTTAACAAAAAGCTGTCTCCTTACACACGTAGAGCCAACATTCATTTGGATTACGTTTTGGACATAAGGTCTAAGCCCTTTTCTTCGTCTTAACCTCTGTTAGTATTTAAATGTAGTTTTTCTTTGTTGTAATGTAGGCTATTTATGTTCTAAGTTTCTTTAAACCACACAAAGTAGAGGCTGATTGGCTCAAAGAATGCGGGCAAGAAGATGACTGGACTACAGGAATGATGTCAGCATTAAGACTGACAGCATGGGAAAGTGGTTTCATGCACCCTAACACCCAGGAAAGCAGGCAGGTGAGTATTTATACATCTTGCTTCTTGAACTTCCGCATTAGCTTCATTTCTCATAATTCAGAAATTGAACAACTGTTATTTTATCTCCAAAAGTTGATTCTGTTCATCTGGACGTAGCGTTTTGTGGGAGAAACGTTTCGTCACTCATCCAAGTGACTTCTTTGAAAAGTGGCAGGTTAGCCTTCTTAGACTGTGAGATTTCCATCAGTAATGGGGGACATCTAAAAGCTGACGTGTACCGTAAACCTACACATACGGATCAGTATTTAAGGTTTGACTCTCATCATCCACTGGAGCACAAACTGGGTGTCATTAGGAAGCTACAACACAGAGCGAACACCATACCCACTCACACAGTGGCCAGGGAGGCAGAAGAACAGCACATCAAGAAGGCCC
>VUQG01019857.1:0-16705 GCA_015106755.1 Etia nguti | reverse complement strand
GTGGTCCTTGATCAGTGGGCTTTGATCAGTGGTTGTTGATCAATGGTCATGAGAATTTGCATAATTATGATGAAGGAACTGACCTCCCAGCCCATTGTTCCCTCAGTGGGCGGGTTTCAGTCATTATGCAAATGTACTGTTTATAAGATTGGGGAAACCTGCAGTCAGCTGAGACTGAAGAAGTCACTTGGATGAGTGACGAAACGTTTCTCCCACAAAACGCTACGTCCAGATGAACAGAATCAACTTTTGGGGGATTACATAGAACTATTTATCTAAAAATGTAGCCAATGCATCTGCATTTTTTTGTACAACCATTTAAAAATACTACTATAACTAAAATGAGAGAACAATCAGGTGTCACAGTAAGATGCCCCACGAATTATTTGTGCCAGTAAAAAAAAATTGTTTGTCCGTCACAAGACAGAGGAGAACACCACAGGGATAAACCCTGCAGGCCTGACAACAGGTGTATCACAAATAAGAGAGTGTTAACACTCTCTTATTTTAATAAACAACACTGTCATGTGCAAAACTAGGGTGGTACTAGGGGTGGCAAGAGATTATTTTAGGATGACACATGCCACCCCATGCCACCCATCTAGATCTGCCCCTGGTTCAACCTGAGTTGTTCTTTTAATATACTAATTTCTAATCGTGTCCATCCTGATCCATCCCAATGAAATTCTGAACATCTTCAGCTCTTCCACCTGTCTTTTCGTAAAGTGGTGCTCCACTAGATTTTGGATATAATTTTTTGTTGGATAAACCTTTTGCAACAAAAAGAAAGTATTTACACTTTTCATTAAGTAAAATTTATAAATTATCCTACCCAAGTAGTGTAGAGTAGTAAATTGCTTTCTTTAAATATATTTAAAGTACCTAAAGTAATTTTAGAATTATATACAGTACTATGTACATTGGATCATAATTACTGATGCATTGATGTGCGTACATATATACACATCAATGGGCCAGCTGTTGATTATTATATTTACTTATATACTGAGGGTAGCTTGATATATTGCATTATTATGATGTAATTAATGTGAGGGGGCTCGTGCCAGCCCATGCCCCCCCCCCTCTATACGTTCCCCTGATGGATATCAAAATTATTCTGAGGTGGGAAAACATACACCAAACCGTTTTTGAATATAAAAGGACAGGTAAACTTTCGTTTCATCTTTAATACCTTGTGAAACAGCGAGTTTGGGAGTTTAAAACTCAGAGTTAATAAAAGTTTCCTCTAGCTCGCATTTCCCGTCGGACCTATTTGCAGACGGAACCGGAAGCTCCACCAGTCACAACTTCCACACATGTGTAATTGGGGATAGAGTTGGCCTCTCGTGCTGTTTCTGTGTACAGTTATTATAACATTATTAAGTTTTACCAAACAGCAGCTGAACACGAGCGTTTAACGGCTGCTTCGACGAGATGGCGGAGATCGTTCAGCAGCGGATCGAGGACAGAATCCCTGAGCTGGAGCAGCTGGAGAGAGTGGGACTGTTCACCAAGAAAGAAGTCAAGTAAGGCAGCACCGAGCCTTTACACGCTCTGTCTTCCAGTAAAATAGCAAAAGAGGTGATGGGTGAGCCCGGTTTGATGGGACGCAGTCTCAGAGAGGGCCTCGCACCTGTGAAATATTTAGTTGTTTACATTACAGGGCCGAGAAACTGCGAGAGATGAAGCTGAGAAAGTCTATTAATAATCTTATTGTTCTCAACAAAAAAAACAAAAAAAAAAACAACCCAAAACGGTCTTTACTACTGATAAAATTTTGGACGATCTAGAGAAAAATATTCCCCAAAATAAAGAGCACATATAGTTCAGTGCTTTTATTAATCTGGGCAGCTGAACTTAACTTTTTTAAATCTATAGTTAGCAGAAATACATGGAAGACATTTGTGTCCTGAAGATTTAAGGAAGAAGTCAAGTAAGGAGGAAATATTGAAGATCCCTTCTGCAGATAGTTTCACATTTACATCCTTATTTAAAATCAATGTTAGGGTTGTGAATCTCAGAGTAACTGGTGACAATCAATACGATATAGGAATCCCGATACATCACCATATTTGTGTAACATCAGAATAGAAATCAGCACTTGTCAGTATAATTCCTTCTCTCTTAAACACCCCAACAAGTCATCACTTTCCAACCCTTGCCCTCTTCTTCCACCACGCGTAATATAAATAGAGTCCAGCCATAATAATGCACAAAATTTAAAAAAATATGTATCTATACACATACATATATGTGTGCAGACCACTGAGCTGAACGTACCCAATTGCACCCATTCAACACCTTGCTTTCAAATCCACCTGATGTGCTTCAGGTCTCTCGGACACAGCTTTATTTTCTGCACTTGGTCTATTTATTACGGAATCTGTACCAGATGCACGGAGTAGGTAAGCCGGGCAAGAAGTTTGATACAGGAATGGCATAGAGAATGAAAGATCTGGTACAGACTGCACGTTCTGCTTCTGTAATACTCCCAGGGTGATTTGAAGCCAGGCAAAGGAAAGAAAATTAGCTCAGGAAGTCCAACGTCACAGACATGCAGCCAGTCTACAGGAAATGGTACCTAGATACAACTTTTCTACTCTAGTTAAGCGTCAAAGCACTTTCTAGTATAAGTTTCATTCACACAATCACGCACGTTCATGTGAGTGCTTTTTTCTGTCATAATACGTATGACACACTATCTTGCCCAAGGATACATTAAGACTGAAGGAGCCAGGGCTCCTACCACGGATCTTCTGACAACCTCCTCTATCTCTTTTGGCTGTTCTGGGGGTTAAGCTTTTATTTACTAGTAGTTATGCTTTTACTTATTTTCTGTCATGTACTGTTACAGTGGATGTTTCTACTAAACATGGCCAAAATGTACCCAATGGCTAATGTTTAAATTTTAAGCCCAAAACTAGGCTCCAGATTGCTTTAAATACAGTTTTTCTACTGTTGGATCTTTGTGATGTCAGTGAGAGCAAATACCCAGCCCTCCACCCTCTTTCACCTGCTGTTCAATCGTTCTGTTTGCAATGAGCAGCCAATGAGCTGACTTAATGGAAAGGTCTGCTTTAAATTCAGTTGATCAGTCCTATAATTTGATTTCCTGTGTGGTTTGCTGTTGTACACTTATAGTGTTACCTTCTCATGCTTAAATTTTATCATCATTTAGTTGATAATCTCCACCAAAAGGAGTATGAAGTACAGTCTCCGGCAAAAGATTCAGAGCACCTGTGTATCAAACACTTATATGATATTGTCTTATAGATATTTTTGTCTACTGATAATACTCAGCCATATACGCCCACTGAAGTTCAAACTGAGCATCTGAATTTGGAACAAAGGAGATTTAAAGGATGTAGCATGGTAGCTGATCTGAGTATTTCAGAAACTGGTAATTTACTGTGATTTTCCTATGCAGCTATCTGTAGAGATTGTTCTGAATAAGAGAAGCTATCGAGTGAGTGACAGTTCTCTGGGTGAAAATCTCTTGTTCATGCCAGAGGTCAGAGGAGACTAGCCAGAATGCTTTGATCTAATAGGAAGGTAGCACTAGCTCAAATAACCCCTTGTTTCAGCCAAGGTATGCATAAAAGAACGTCTCTGAACGCACAATATGTTGAATCTGAAGCAGCAGAAGACCACACTGTCAGCTAAGAACACAAAACTGAGGCTACAATCTGCTCAAGTTCACTAGAATTGGACAATAGAAATTCAAAGAAGTGTTGCTGGGTCTGTTGAGTCCCGATTGCTGCTCAGAGTTTGATGTAACACCATGAAAGCATGAATCCATCCCGCCTTGTATGAACGTTTCAAGTTGGCGCACGGGGTCATTTTACTTGGCACACTTTAGCCCCAACTGAGCATTGTTTAAATGCTACAGCCTGTTGACCATGTACATTCCTTTATGACCACAGTGTACCTATTTTTTTGGCTGCTTCCAGAAGAATAATTTACTGTGTCTCAAAGTTCAGATCGTTCCAAATCGGTTTCTTGAACATGACAGTGAGTTTACTGTATTCAGATGGCCTCCACAGTCACCAAATGTATGGATCATGGATGTTCTCTGACAAAACTGCACCAACTGTGTGATGCTATCATGTCAGTATGGACCAAAATCTCTGAGGACTGACTCCAGCATCTTGTTAAATCTATGCCACAAAGACGTAAAGCAGTTCTGAGGATAAAAGGGGTCCAGTATTAGCAAGATGCACCTAAAAATTGTCTATGAGTGTAAATTCGGCATACAAAAAAAATGCATTTTCTGCTGTATTTCCTAAAATTGACTTCAAAATGGTCCATTCTTCTTTTATACTTTCTTTTCTCCTGATACAAAAACTGTTGGTCAGTATTAAAATTTCCATGTGAAAATATTCCCATGTGTGTATTTATGCAAGTCCTTCTTACACTGATTCAACATTATTCTTCTGTCCTATTTTTCATTTAGATCAATAATCAAGAGAGTAACAGCCCTGGAGTACAAGCTTCACAGGCTGATCGTAAATAAGGAGGACTTCATTGCATACATTCAGGTAGGCGGCTGTGATGATACAATATGTTTCTTCTAAGTTTCAATAAATAAGTAAAGATCATGAATCATGTTCAGAACACTTACTGCAGACTCTCCTTTTGTTTATAGTATGAAATCAACGTTTTAGAGCTGATCAAGAAGAGAAGAGCAGTAAGTATCCTACACACCGAATCTGTTATTTTAAGCTCATGTGGTTAAAAACTATAATTTTCTGTAAAACCAACCTAAGAGTGACTGTACTATCCTTTTCATTTTCAGCACATACATTACCAGTTCAAACGAGAGGAGATTGAGTATCCCATCATCCACAGAATAAATAGCATCTTTAAAAGAGCAACAAATAAGTGGAAGGTAGTGTAAATACAGCATTTGCAACACTGTAATTATTATTACGTATGGTTGTAATAATTCATTCATAATCTCAGATTATTAAATTCAGTCATGTGTATCCACTTTTTGTAACATTTTTAGACATTTTTTTCTTCTAAATTTGTGTGATATTTTCTAATGTGTAACTGAGCCATCGTTGGAAAGTAATATGATGCATTTTGCTAACAAACATGGCAAAAAAACCGTGATAAATTGCAGATTTTTACATCGAGTTTAAATTTACAAAATGAATGAAAGCCTAAAGGAGTGAACGGTCACACGTCTTCTTTCCCCCCGCAGGATGATGTGCAGCTATGGCTCTCACACGTTGCTTTCTGTAAGAAATGGGTATGTAAAGATCTCATCACTTGCCTTCAAGTCAGATAAGTTTGCTCCACACCGTGTCTTCTCATTCTTATAATGATCCCTTTCACTCATCAGGCCACCAAGAGCCAAATCAGCAAGGTGTTCTCAGCCATGCTTGCCATCCATCCTGACAAACCAGGTACAGAAGAAAGGGGGCATTACAAACACACCGCAATTTGCCGATATTTAGGGGTTGGAAATGTGCATTAAAGTAAATTAAACCGAGGCAGGAAATCTGTGATTGCAATCTTGGAGATGACCAAGACGAATGCAGTTAATAAGCACTGTTTCCGCCTCGCTTTAGCTCTGTGGATCATGGCTGCCAAGAGCGAGCTGGAGGATAGAAATTCTTCTGAGAGCGCGAGACACCTGTTTCTGAGGGCGCTGCGCTTCCACCCAAATGATAAGAAAGTCTACCAGGAGGTAAAAGATGTCAAACATCTTCTTTTTATTATTATTAGTTAAGGTGACCCAGACTTAAAACTTTAGGCAACAGTTTATTCATTTAAAACATGCTCGTCTAAAATCCTCCAACCAATCTGTATTAGTACTTCCGTATGGAGCTGCTGCATTGTGAGAAACTGAGGAAGCAGAAGATTCAGCTGGAGCAGGCTCAGATGGATCTGGTGAGCGTGAAACAAAGCAAACACAAAACAGTAGGAAGTAAGCGCGCGCATATGCAGGCTCGTTGTATTTAAAACCCGCTCTTCACACCTTCCAGGGTGAATATGAATTTTCTCCGGAGATCCTGAGTGGTAAACTGGCTGAGGTTGTATACAAAGATGCTACGGGGAAAATCAAAGGTAAGCTTGTCAATGGTTATTAACAGGCCTGTGCAAATATGAGAAAATATAAAATAGGTGTTTATGCTGCAAATACATTTGAATATTAAGAGCGGCATAACGCTGTCACACTCTCTCCTATAGACTCTCCTCTTAAAACATGATCCACTGTGGCATATGCACATCACAGAGAACCTCTCTTTCTTGACAACGCACGCAGGGTCTTAACTGCTCCTCGACACCCTGATGTTAGAAAACCCAGAACAGAAGAGAGAATATTCAAAAACAAAAACTTCATGCTAAAGTGCAGTTAGGGACCAAGTCCCTTTACTTCAAATTGTACAGATATTTATCTGATGATGAAAAAGCACATCTTATTTTTTGCGCTTGATATTAAAATTAATTGACTTCGCCTGTGTTTAGAAAACAGCTCAGCTTTTGTAAATCGCCTGTAAAACTAACCACACCTGTGAATGCTATATAAGGATTGTGCTTGCATGATCTTTAGGCCCGTTTAGTAAATCTGGGCTTTAAAAATAACACATTTCTTTTTTAAAATAAAATATACATGATTTGTAGAGCTGTAGATTTAAGCTCTTTCTGCATCTTCTTTTTCTCTGATTGTCTTTCATTTGCCAAAAAGAGATTAAACTGTTATTTATTTATTTTTTATTTCAGTTCGAGACCTCCTGTATTGTCATTAAAGGGAATTCCTTTAGCACTGAGATATGTAAAGAATAAATGGGGATACGAATTGGCAATTGAAATCACTCCTGAGCACAGGATAACTATTAAAAAACACTCAAATCACAGCCTCACATATGTGGCGGGACTTTTCATGGAAAAACTGTTTAAGATTTTTATTTTCAATAATAGCTCCAAAACAAAAGTCCAAGACACACCAGTGCACAACTTGAATGCTTTCGGGGATGTGATCATTGTTTGGCAGATCACTTTCAAGTATTCTGGCGCTGTCACATTCTTTAAAACCGTTCTGGGACGGCGTTCACAGTATGGCGAAGGAGGTTTTGTCTCATAATATTGATTTACATGTCTGACCTGCTATCTGGGGAAAATTGCACCTTAGTTTAGCTAAATGTGACAACTGTCTATTAAAAATATTTATGGTGGTGAGTAAGAAGGGTATAACAGGCCACTGGCTTTGCAAAGAACCTAGCGTGTCTCTCTACTTGTGTGTCTTTTCATCCTACAGAAGCAGAGTTTGTCATCTCACTTCTGAACATAGCGGCTATCTTTGACTTCACCACAGACCTCCAGGACTCCATCCTGCAAGAGTAATTTACTTCCAAAAAACTTTCATTTAACTCTCTTTCACGTGAACTCTGAATTTCTCAACTTCCATAGTGTCATCTTTAAGCAGTCCCCTCATCTCACCTCTTGTTTCCAGCTTACAGACAAACTACACAGACGACAGCTCCATGTGGGATTTCATGGCTAAGAGGGAGCTGGAGGCCCCAGGAGCAGGAGAGGAGCTCCAGACTGCCAAAGGCAGGGCCTCAGATATAAACCGCAGAGAGGAGCGCTGCTGCCAGGTCTATGAGGAGGGCGTCAAGAGTCTGAACACTGGTAGGAGCTTCCTGATACACAGAGAGAACATACATATTTGAATTTTAAAATGAATTGTTGAGACACGACTTAGACTTTGGTGATTAATTATTAATTGTAATAAGCATTTTACTACAGAGCATCTGCTAGCTATGAACATTAATTATTCAAAAGCTTGAAAGTGGACCTGTTATTAAGCTTTTCTCTATTTCCTGTCAGACGTAGTGTTACAGTTGTGGATGCTCATATTAAACATGGCCAAATGTTCAGTGTTCATAATGAGGTCAGCATATGTCAACAAGCCAAAAAGTCTTGGTTTCAGATATTCACACTTTTTGCCTTTATAATCACTGGATCATATATCCAGTGATTAGAAGATGATCATTGGATATCCGAGGGTTAAATGTACATCGTGAAAAACTAGTCCAAAAATAAAATATGTAGCTAAATGTGAGCATAAAAGCATCATTTCTGCACAGGTTTTTGCTTTAAGTGAAAGTAAAACTTATTTTATGGGAAAACATAAAAATTTCATCTCACTTATCTTCATCTGCAAATGAAGTTGCGAGAAAGAGATTTTATTTGTATTTTTTTGATCCAGTACTCACTGGCCACTTTGTTAGGTACATCTTACCCCTTTTACTCTCAAACTGCCTTAATTCTTCACGGCACAGATTCAACAAGGTGCTGGAAACATTCTTCAGAGATTTTGGTTCATGTTGACATGATAGCGTCACACAGCTGCTGCAGATTTGTTGGCTGCACGTCCATGATGTGAATCTCGTGTCTCCCCCCCCCACACATCCGAAAGCTGTGGTGAATGTAGAGGCCATTTGAGTACAGCGAACTCTTTGTCATGTTCAAGAAACCAGTTGAGCTTTGTGACACGTGGCTTATCTTGCTGGAAGCAGCCATCAGAAGATGGACACACTGTGGTTAAAGGGTGGTCAGCAGCAATGCATACGGGTGGGCTGTGGCATTTAAACAATACTCAGTTGCTATTCAAGGGGCCAAAGTGTGCCAAGAAAACATCTCCCACACCATTATGCCAGCAGCCATAAGTGTTCGTGGATCCATGCTTTCCTGTTGTTTATGTGAAATCCTCACCCTACCATCCAAATGTCACAATAGAAATGTGACTCAACATTTTTCCAGTCTGCTGTTGTCCAATTATGGTGAGGCTGTGTGAATTGTAGCCTCAGCTCCCTGTTCTTAACTGATAGGAGTGTCATCTGGTGTGGTCTTCAGCTCCTGTAGCCCATCTCTTCTGCATCCCACGTCTGTAACGAGTTACTGTTGCCTTCCTATCAGCTCAAGGAAGTCTGTTGTAGTCTCCTCTGATGTCAGAAAGGCATTTTTGCCCAGAGACGTGACGCTTATTTGATATTTTTCTTTTTCTGGCCTTTCTCTATAAATCCTAGAGATCACTTAAATCACCTTCCTCATTCTTATGCGCAGGTTGAACTTCAGCAGGTTCCTCCTGACCATGTCTGCGTGCCTACATGCATTGAATTGCTGCCATGTGATTGGCAGCCCATATTACCAAAAGAAGAATGATCTCTTCTTTTTCTTTTATTTAATTTGCACATACTGACAGTGGGTGTGAAATAAATAAGTAAAGGGTTTAATGGAAGAAATCTTTTTTTTGGTCAAAACCTCCAAAAAGGAACCCAGAAAGTTGTAAAACGTTATCGTTGTTCCTGCATGTATTCATTCACTGCTTCTGTCAGTATAAGAAACCGCTGCTGTGCTTTGCCTCTCAGAGCCCATGTGGACCTGCTACGTGACCTTCTTGTTGGAAAGGATGAAAAGGAAGACCAACGTCCAAGAGCTGAAGGAAAAAGTAAGTGAAAAGTCCTTAAGTTTGGGCTGAAGTTATTTCCTCTCAAGTACGCTGATAAATGCCAATGGCCTCAGTGTTTTTTGGAGTAAAAACAAGTGTTTGTGTCACAGAGGCAGGAGAGGCTGCTGGGAGTGCTGCAGCGTGCCCACGACTGCTCGCTGCTGAAGGAGAATTACTACAAGAACTGGGTGAGATAAAGTCTCTTTTCAATGTGTGAATGGAATTTTAGGCACCCGTAAGCCTGTCTTCTCTTTATTCGAATGATGACCTGTCGGCTCTCATTTCGCTCAAACCAAGTTTCCTTTTGGCCGGGTAAGAGCAGTGCCAATCAAAGTCTGACTGGAACAGCAAACGTCTTTAAAACCTTGCAAGTCTTCTCTTCTTTCAGATATACACTAGCAGAGTTAACGCAGAATGAAAATGTAATTGTACTGCACTGAAAACACAACATGTTATTGGAAAAGCAGAAACAACTGACACCCAGAAGTTACTAATACACTGACGCTCAGGCATAGCAAATTAAACCAGTTCTCTGATGATGATGATGTTTATGATGATGAGAATCTTAATTAGAAAAAAATGTGGTAATTGTTGGCCTAGTGGTTAAAGGCTAATACTAAACACTCTGAGTAATTTATGGGTCTGTGTGACTGTTATTTAATAGCTGTATTTATTTGGTAATTTATTTGGTGGTGCGACAAACACACATTGTCCAGCAATAATGAATAACAAAGTAAATAAAGTAAATGTGACTGCACATTTAGACGCAGCACATGGTGACTTTATGTATATCTTAGCGGTTGTAAGCCAGTTTTTGTTTGTCAGTTGCTATATTTCCTGTGTAGGAGTATTAGTTTGTCTGGTAATGGGACTGAAATTGTTTACAAAACTGAAAATGGTGATAGCAGAAAAACTCCTTAAACATCAGGTTATATACAAAAAGGAAACGATACCTTGCATTTTACTGATGTATGAATCAACCAACCTGATGTTGTCCACGTGACCAGCTCCAAATCTTGCTCTCATCGGGAGATGCTGAGGGAGCAGCAAGTGTTGCCATGACAGCCACGCAGCACTACAGCCAATCAGTGACCATGTGGAGTTTGAGCCTGCAGACGTTGATGGAGCTGGGGAGCGGAGACATAGGCCGGTGTTTCCAGGACGCTCTCAAACACGTTAATCCCAAGGTAGACACACACACACACACACTCTGGATCTGGAGAGCCATGTTTGCTTTTATGAAATCACATAATGGGGTTCAGTAATTTTTTCTCATCTTACACTATCACATAAAAACTGTTCAGCACACTGAGTGGCAATACCGCTTTAACTGTTGTCCTTGGAGAAAGGAGACATATGGATTCACTCACACACATACATGCACTAGCCACCAGCAGTGCTGTATAAGTGGGCCATCTCCTTGGCCTAATTAGTCTCTGTTCAGTCACATTAATTTCCTCAACTGTCTTCATCTGCCTGTATGTGAGCTCACATGAAGGCAGGTGAAAAACTAAATTTAATCGTGCAGATATGTGTGTATCAATTCACCTCTTTTTTTTAAAAGGTAAAAGCTATCCCAGTGATGAAGCTGGGAGCTGAAATGGTTTAGGGCAGGAATCTATCACAGAGTGAGGGGAAAGTGCAGAGAGATGACAGACATCTATGTATATATATATATAAAAAAAACATTTTGCAGGTTGATGGGGCCAATAAATACAGACCAGGAACAGCAGCTCCAGAATTAGAAACACATGCAGACAGGTACAAGGAAAGAGAGGACAGAGAAGAAGGTGCCAACTACAGAAGAGAGCAGATAGAAAGTTAATATCAGTTAATCAGTTCAGTGGCAGACAGTGAAAAAAGGGGGGATATTTAGGGAGGCCACGCAGCAGCATGAGTCTGACCATTAATAATTTGAAGCCCGATTTCCATCTCGGCTCAATTTGACCTTATAAATTAGCGTTTAGAATTTCTTATGTACTCTTTTGGTCAGTGGTGAATTAAACCTTATCTTACAATCTCTCATATATTTCAGAGTAGTCATAATGTTCTTTTCAATTTTTCTGTTTAACCTCCCTCGTAGTTGCACAGTACAGTCTACTGCTGTACAACTATGAATACGCATGCCTCGGCTGAGCCGCAGGCCTTTGTAACAGTGAACAGAATAGCTGATTATTGTTGTGGTGGGGGTTTCGTAAGTCCGCGGCCCTGAGAAGTAGCTGTATGAGGAGGATTACTACAGCTGCTTATTATGCAAGTCTTTTCTTTTGAACAAAACACCCTGTTTGAGTGTGGAGAAGTGGCACACACCTCCAGGGTTGGAGGCCTGTGTATCCAACAATGGTAAGTTTCCACAATGAAAAGCACAGAAGTGCAGATAAATCAATGAAGAAAATGTAAACACGCTCTTTATCCTGTCATTCTGTACTCATGCTGATTCCAAAAGGTATATTGATCCTTCCCTCATAGCTGAGAACAGATGCTGCCTGAGTGATTATTAATTTTTAAAATCTCTGCATATAATGGCAAAACCCAGTAACTAATTCTGATCTGAGCTTTGCATGCTCTGACACGTTCACTGGAGACTGAGAAGGCCAAATACTTTCTGGTTCCTGCTGCTTCTCAAATGTGAATATCAGCTGATTTTCCCTATCAGTGATGAAATCCAAATGATTTGAGTAGGTGATGTAGTGTCATACCGGTCTTTTGGATGATGCATAGTGTCCCTCACTTGTTATATTTACTTTAAATGATACTAATCCCACTTACTAGAAAAGATCGGATCTGACCACCCCATTAGTAGCTCCATTTCTTAAAAGCTAGCAATGATGTGCCAGTTTAAAATTGACATTAGTGTTTAATAGAAACAGTCTGGTGACAGTTCGAGGGTACTACAGCTTGTTACACATATCCCAGGTTGTACTGTCAACACTGCTTAAGAGTTTTAACAGTTAGGCCCCTCTAATACAAACTCACGATAATCCAGAAGTTCTTTTATTGACAGACACGTGTTTTACATTGTTATTCATCGATGCTGAGTCGTGAAAGTTGTGCAAGCTTTGTGTCTGAACAAAATGTGTGCACTTAATGGTTGCTTATTAATGAACAGGCTTAACATAAATGCACCCGTAAGGTACATTCACATTTTTAAGGTGGGTGAAGCTCATTCATGTAACTGTGTCTTGTCTTGACAGGAGAGTCTACCACTGTGGCAGCTGCAGTTTGAGTGGAGCAAGGCCAACCAGAGTGCCGAGGAGACAGAAGCCATCCTCAAGGTAGTGCACCTGAATCCGGCAGTTTGAACAGCTGCAGTGTGATCTTGTTATAGCCTGCAGCATTTAGAGCTATTTATCTGCTTCATTTTTTGTGGATTTGTTTACACAGATATTTTATCGATAAGAGTTACACTGGAAACACAGTTTTGAATTGTTAGAAATGAAATGTGCAACATAAGAAGTTAATGACAGGATAAAATATGATCCTGCACTAGACAGACTGTGATCAGAAAAGGCTGAATAAGATAAAGATGAGATAAAGAGTAAACAATAAAAGCTAAAGCAGGCAAGATTAATAGTGTTTTTGCCTCTGAAATGAGGATATGCCTTGCAGACAGTTTGTTCTCTTGCTTGTTCCCAGAGAGGTCTGCTGTCTGCAGTCCCGGCTGTTGCCATGGAGATGAAAGAGTGCTACCTCGATTGGTCCTACTCCACTGGAGGCTACAAGAAGGCGAGGAAGACCTTTACAAGGTGAAAATCAGATAACTCTGTCTGCTCATGTAGTTTTTAATTTAGGTGATAAATGCAGCAGGAACATATAAGTTTAATGGGTCTCAAAGCACTGACCTGCAGGTGCAAAATAAACTTTCAGGATCTTTAATACCTTTTAATTAAATTGCATTTTTCTTATGTAGCTTACAGGAAAACCGCCCCTTGTCCAAGGACTTTTTCACCAGAATGATTCAAATCGAGAAGGAACAAGTACGTATATGAAGTCCAATGACATCCTCATTCTTCTGCTGTTTGACTTGCCTGCCACCAACTGTAATGTTTATGTTGTACTGGCTTCATTGATAGTTTGACACTGAAAAGATACCTTTGATATTGCTGATAAGTGAAAACAATTAATGTGATTACAATGTTGTTGTTTCAGGAAAATCCAAAGATGAACAATCTGAGGGATTACTATGAGAGGGTGCTGCAGGAGTTCGGCACCTCCAATGAAGGTGAATTTAAATCAGTTTAAGGAGCCGAAATGAACCGGAAAGCTGGTGTTATTTATACTTTCAGTTGAGCCAGCAAGCTCAAGTTTTAAGAAGAATATTGTTAAAGTTTGGCTGTGAGCTCACTACTCCCCATAAATACATACAGAAATTGGGGAGTGATGAGTAAGTATCCCCCCACCCCCCAGAAGGCCCAGGTGGATACTGGGGTGGTGGAGGGGTTGAAACAGCAGGCACCAATGCAGGGCAGGAACAGTATTTACAAGTTAGAGAAAGAGATTAAAAGGAGATCGCCAAAACGGGATGATGTGTTTTTGTATGTTATGTGAGCACAATACAAATACAGGTTTGGACTGAACAGCTAATCAACAGTTACAGTTACACAGTTATTTGATCAGACTGAGTCAGAGGACAAGAGTAAAAACACATTCAGTCTTTGAAGAGAATCTGTATTGCTAAAGAACCAAGTTACACGAGATGGAAAATACTGGGCCACCTCCACCTCCAGGAGCTGCTAGGCCATGAAAACCCATGGCATGAAGGTCTCGGTGCATTATGTGCCCCAGCGCTCACAACAACAGTCGCCTCAGCACGCTTTATATAAAAGAAAAAAACCAATAGTATAATGGTAGAAAACCCCAGCAATCAAATGATCCCCTTTGAGCAAGCATTTGGCAACAGTGGGGAGGAAAAACTCCCTTGTGACAGGAAGAAACCTCTGGCAGAGCCAGGCTCAGGGAGGGTTGACCATCTGCTGTTACTGGTTGGGGAGTGAAGGGAGGAAGACAGTGGGTGGCATGTTACAGTACCACACTTGTAATTCTATGAGCTCTATAGAGATGTGGCCCAATACTTCTGTCCTTATTGTGTAAAAGTGTGGATAGATACGATGAGATTAAGAACCTTTTGTTTTTGCTAAATCCTTCCATTTTAACATAACTGTTTCCTGTTTCATTTTTCTAAAGATCTATGGCTGGAGTACATCCGCGAGGAACTCGGACCCCTCGGCCAGCCAGAGAACTGTGGAAAGATCCACTGGAGAGCCATGAAGTTTCTGGAAGGAGAGAGTGTAGAAAGATTCATTTCCAAATACGCACTCCTTCAGACTGGACACTTATGAGTAGCAGAAAAACAAGGCTGTGAGTTCAGATAACAAAAGCCTTGTGGAAATTTGTCAGCTGACGAACAAGCACATGTTTCTGAGTGATTCTTCCTCCCAGTCTAATTGAAGACTGGTGCCATGCTGAATTTCTTTCGTTCCCAGCATTGCAGTTTCTGTTGTTTGTGGTTTATTCAAAATAAACCTGCTCGTTCCTCTTTAAAGGTTCCAGCCATGTTACAAGAAAAATTCTCATTTTCACAGACTTGTTTTTTCTTATCGATTGCAGCGGTAATTTACAACTGGTGTTTGTTTTAGTTTTGAGGTCCGTGCTGCGTTTGATAACCCCACAGTAAGGAAGCCCAGAGTCTTTAAACACACGTTTATTTGTCATTTTGAGAAGATAAACTTAACTAATGCTGTTATGAAGATGATATTAAAACAGTCTTTCATTCTTGGGTGTTTTCTGGGGTTATGGTCTGTCTGACACAGTAAAATAACACAAACTTTTTCTTAACAAAGCAGTCATGTAACAGTAGCTCTCACTGATCCGACACTTATAGATTGGAGAGGTTATTTTGACAAAAACATCCTTTTATCCTCTGAAACATACTTCACACCACACATCGTTTGCTGTCAGTATCAAGTATCACTTAATTCTCACCTTTTATGGTACAAAATGTTGCCTTCAAAGGTCACAAACCATAAATACAAAGAAGCAGCAGCAGCAGTACTCTGTGAGAGGATAGCACATGTATGATGAAAAACACACTTTCTGCCAACATCAAAATATATTTGCAGTGTGTAAGGACACTTTAAATTGTTACAGTTTATACAGCAATGTAGGAAAGTTATGAGGTATAACAATATTAATGGAAAAAGCTTATAAATAGATTGTGTTACGTGTTCAAATCTAGTAGAAAATACACATGTAGACCTACAGTATCAAATTGTATCACTAGACAAAGGCATGTTTGACTGAAAATGATAAATACAGAGAGTGTGAGGGTGCTTATTCTTAACACCCTGCAGGTTGTTAACATGAGGTCCATGTTTCAGTTTTGGGGGAGCATGAGATAAATTAATGACAGTCCTCTGTAGAAGATCTTTGAGACGAAACAACATCTTTAAAGTCTCTAATCATCTCTCTCATGAACTGAATTTTCATTGAATGAAAATATTAATTAAGGCAGAAAGTGGTATGTTAAATGATCCCACTACAAAAACAAGCAGAGCTGCAAATTTCGCTGCAAGTCGAGTTGAGCTACTTGAGTTTCCTGTTTATACATTTTTATTTTTTTGAGGGGGGGTATGAGAAAGCTAGCCTGAGAAAATATTAATGCAGTAAAGGTACATTTTACTCTGCAGCTTCAGTCTGCAAAATCTACAATAGAGTGCAAGGGGAGCCACATCAGCTCATGATGGTCTCTAACCTCCTAGGACCCTGCGTCCACATATGTGGACATCACATTTTGGGTTATTTAGACCAAAATACTCAATTTTGCTCTACAAGGGCCTGATATCCACTTACGAGGACATTATACTGCACTGTTCTATCAAAATTTTAAACGAATATCCTCATTTGTGGCTCTCATTTTTCATAGAAACAAAAATCAGGTAAAAAAATAAAATCTGATAATTCTTTGTTTTTACATTCATCGGGCCCCAATATGCCCAAATATCAAAGAGAAATTAAAAATGCATGCTCTGGAAGAGTTCGGGTCTTAGGAGGTTAAGGATTTATAACCCTTAAATTTGTGGAAACTGTTACAATTTCAGTATTTTAGCTATTAAAAGAAAAAAAGTTAACATTTTATGAATATCAGCAGATAAATTTCAACTTCAATCTATTCTAGCCTTTTAAAAATAGTTGGACGCTGCAGAGTGCCGCATTATTAGAAGGCGTGTACTTCTGTGCGTTTTA
>VUQG01019856.1:16240-38130 GCA_015106755.1 Etia nguti | reverse complement strand
TTTTTTAGTTTTTTTTTTTTTTTTTTTTAGCAGTGTACAACAGAATAGCTAAAAAAGGAAAGTATCAAGATGTTGCAATGTTTCTGTAAAAGTCCAGACCTCAACCTGAATGAAATGCTGTGACAGGACCTTAAGGGGCCTGTGAATGAAAGAATACCTGCAAATCTCAACAAACAGAAGCAACGTTATAAAGAAAATTAGGCCAAATTCCTTCACAATGAAGTGAGAGGCTGATAAAATCATACAGAAAATTAATTGCAGCTAAAGGTGGTTCTAAAAGCGACTGAGTCATGAGTGTGCTGAATTTTTCGCACCCTGTTTCTGCATCTTGGCTCATTTTTTCATAAATAAATAATGACACGATGTAATATGTCATGTTTTGTAGTTCATCCGAAGGTTAGGGTTTATTTTCCTAATTTTAAGACCTGCTAAGGAGCAAATGATTTTTGGCGATTTTTATATCCTGGCACATTAAACATTAAAACTGAAAGAAGGTGAACTTTCATCTAACCGTGAGTGTGCATTAGAGCTGCCATACACACACGAGCTTGTCTGGATGTGACCTGACAGAGGTGCATGTGAGAATGCAAATGTCCAATACAGTCAGATCAGACATTAAACCTTCTAACAAGCTAGCTCACAATAATATGTATGTGAGAACAGCTTAAGCAAAGGCAAGAGAGTGGGCGTCATGTCTGCTGCCAACTGCATGCTCTACCCAGGAAACACTCAGACCTGAACCAAATTGGTGTTTCCAGTAGTGACACACATCTGAAGCCATTTCCTTTCTTTTCCTACATTTCTCTCGATGTTGTCCGGAGATCATGTGTCAAAAAGGCTACAGATAAATTGGTAGTCAACTGATGCAGTCGGATAAAGCAGTTAAGAACTGAAATGGTGTCTCTCACAAGTTACAAGTCACTATTTTATCAGCACTGAGGTATCTACAGAGAGTAGCAACAGACGGACAGATGACAGGTCTTTACAATACTACAATGATTTAAATTTCATCCTGGAGGAAAACAGTTAATTCCTTTTTGCGAAGGGTCTGCTCCACAAAAATGTTACACTTTTCTCATGATTGAATCACACGATTTAATATCGCTTAGGTTTAGAGCTTTCTTCAAAATGGAAAATAGCACAATTGTAGTTTTCCTGCACTATCAAATGTGTTTCAAAGGTATTTTCAAGATGATCTCGGCTAGGAGAACAAAAACAGTTCCCTTCTGGGGTCATGCAATAACTGATGAATCCTCAGAAAGGCACTACACTACCTACAACAAACCCTTAATACTCAAAATTTCATGTCTGTCCAGTCTAGGTTTTGCCAAGCTGCAATATTTATGTTTTATGTGAAGTAGTCAGCGTTCCCTGCTTCAAAATAGGATGTCTAACAATGCTGCATTAAAAAAAACTGCATTAGTGTGGGTGTGTTGTTTCTAGTGAGACAATGAAATATGATTGGGGCAGAGAAATACATTTGAGAAATAGATCCATTACTTTGAGGAATTATCAGATGCCAAAACATTGCAAAGTGTTTTATGATGGCATGAGCAAAGATTTTTCAACTCTGCAAAGTAAACTTTTCCTTCTCAGTGACCACAAACTGAGAAGTAGAATTAAAGTGTTAATGCTGCAAACTAATCCAGCAGAAAGGTGTTTGCAGGAGGATTATGTTCTTTTTAAATGATGTGATTGCTTTGCAAAGGCTTTCATTACAATGATGATAAGGCAGAAAAAATAGTAGTTACTTGCTGTATTGTGTGGAGTTGTACAAATTTAAGGTTTTGCGGTGCTCTCGTGTTGCAAGTTATGATTTAAAAAACAAACAAACTCTATCCTCAAAAGTTACCTCAAAGTTGAACGAGAAAACATAACCACAGTGTTGCTACACTGGAGTGAGTTCTGCTTTACAGGTGATGCTATTATTGCGCCCACCCACACCTTTTTTCTGGCTGTACTCACTTCTCTGCCTCCCCAATCAAAAAATGCCCTTGTATCCCAAACACCTCTGCAGCTTTTGCACAGCCCCGCAGGCAGGACTCTGTGTCATGAAACCTCAACTTTCCTCACCACCTGCATAAAAAGGTGAAGAGAACAAAGTTGCACCTTGCTTCTGCCTTGTTCTTTTCTCCTTGATAATACCTAAACCTCCTCCTCTTCCTGTTCCTCACCTTGTCCAGTGTGGGTGACCTGGAAAAGACAATAAACGCCTCTTCCTGCCGTGAGCTGGAAAGACAGGACCCGAACAGCGAGCTGGAGTGTGAAGGCTGTCGGGTTGCACCTTGTTACAACACACACTGTTTTTGCTTAATTGGCTCCATATCAGCCTGTTTGCCGCTGGTACAGACTGTACAATGATGCAGCCATTGCCTGTCCCTTTACCCTCCACCCAAATGGAAGAGGAGAGAGATACTGCTATGAGGACCACACCAATACACCCCTGTAGGAGAGATTGCTTTGGCATGAATACAAAAGATGAGGTGCAATTTACCAGGTCAGAGAATCTCTCCTGCGCCCCCTTTTTGCTCCAAAATTGCACCAGGAGGTGGCATGTGGAGAAGATAAAGGAGGAAAAAGCCAAGGGGAAATGACAGAGGGACATTAGGAAGAGCAAGGGAGGCAGAAAGACTGGAGGAAGGCGAAAAAGGAGAGAGAGAGAAAGGGGTTGCTGTGACAGACAGAGGCGGGCCGAGGAGGGGAAGAAAATGAAAGGCAATCTGATAGATGAAAAAGAGGAGCAAGAAAAAGGAGTGGCTGTCAGAGAAAGAAGCACTTTGGAGACCAAGAAATGTAGGGCAGCTCCTTCAGAGAAAAAGGCAGGGATTTCAGGGGGCCTGCTTTGATGAGGAAAAGTTAGAAATGCACACTCACTTGCTTCAGACCGTTATCTAAATTATGATATCTGAAAGGGTCATTATGCGAGAGAAAGCAGCAGCCTCACAAACATCATTAAAACATCTGCAGGATTTCCCTCTCTGAATGCCTCCAGACACCAGAGTTTAATTCTAAGATCGAGAAGATTTCACATTTGCGAGTGAGCTCACGGTCGCCGTGATCTTCCTACCGTTTATTGATGTGGTGTGCTGATATGTTCCCATAATCCTCTCAGATCAGTTTGTTGAGAGTGATAGGCATGGTTATTGCCCAGCGCAGTGTGGTAAACAATGGGCTGAATCAATAACGAGAAGATGATCTTGTTAAGAGAAGTCTGGTGAGAGTAATGACTCGGAGGAGACGTCTGAGCGCAAGTTGTAAGCCGCTGTTTCACTTTCCCGTCACGTCTACCCCTCCACTGCAAAAGTCCCTTTTCTGCACAAGATACAGAGAGTTGAAAATGAAACTGGAAGATAAAAAGGTGCAGCATAATGTTAGCGTGGAGCCGAATATATGCATGGGCAGGGACGGCGGGAGGAAATCTGAATACGGCACTCAGACGAACTGCTAACTGTCAAACTTGAGATGACAAGTTTGTTGTGAGCAAGGGCAAACTGGCAATTTTTACAGAAACCAAAAACAACTTCTTCCAGACTGGAGACTGGCTGTTAATCTTGGAGTGCAAAAAAATAAATCACGTCAAGCTAAATCCCATAGGAGCAATTATTGTTGTGTTGTAGCAATATAACGACAAGCCCGAGAAAAACAAAAAGAAGACATCAATAATACATAGGCAATACTGCAAGCCGTATGTGGGCAAAAGCTCCGCTTCCCTGTGAAAACATTTTCAGTACTAAATATTCTATTTGGAGTGTGTCCATTATGTGGTGGAACAGAGGATAATGAGAGACAGTAACCAAAAGGGGTGTGTGTGCGTGTGTAGATGTGTGTGTATAAAACACCAGCTGCCAGTGACTACACTTGTCAGGCAGGAAGAATCTCCTGGGAAGACAGATTTCATATTGGCAAGCAGGACACATGAGTGTGTCTTTCAATCTCTCTGTGCTTTGTGCATCACTGTGTCTGTTAGATTTACTCAAATATTGAACTCAAGTACAGGTTTCATGTACTTTTATTTAAAATTTCCATTCTATGCTATGACACTCCACTACGTTTCAGAGGAAAAATACTATCTTTGACATCTGTTACTACTTAACAGCTGAAGGTTTTTACATAAGAAAAAGTACTTGCATATATTTGTATACATACAATGCTTTTCTCATCTTACTAACCACTCAAAGTGGTTTAGACTACAATTCACATCTTAATCACTCATTCATACAGTCCTGTATTCTATACACATCAAGCACTTCAGCTTCCTTACATCCACAGCCAATTTACAGTCACCAATTAACCGCCATGTTGGCAGGTGGTGGCTGGCTGTTGCACGGTGAAACAAATCTAATTCTTTCTGATTGCTTTGGTCACAAGCAGATTGCTGCAGTTGCTCATAGCTTGCATAAAGAAATGTCTGCAAATACCTGCAAATACTATCCAACTTCACACTGAAACTTGAAAAAGTGCAAACTGAAAGCTGGAGGGCTTATTTTCATAGTAGCAGGTTTCAAAGGGTGCCACTTTTACTTTGAAAGCAAATGGTCTCCATTTCTGGTGCCAAATGGCCTTTAGTCTTTGGAAGGAAAATACAGGGGGAACATGTAAACTCTATAGAGAAAGGCCCAAGTCAGGAATTCGAAACAGGAACCCTCTTGCTATGAAGCATCACCGTGCTCATGTTATAGACCAGTGCAAAGACTTTCAGTCTTTTTAAGGTTGCTTTTCCATCCATCAGTTAATTTATGCTCAAAACATTGAAAACTTAAGGGAAATTCTGGGAATAGTTATTAAAAAGGTGTGTGTGTGTGGGGGGGGGGGTTAGCTGGTTCTCATTCTCGTTCTTCAATAAAAAATAAAAAAAACCTTTCATAGTTTTTTAAATATTCATCATGTCATCGTTGAACATGTAGCCTGTGCAGGACTTGTGTTTCTTCAGTAACAGATAAACAGTAAAGTCAACCTAACTGCCAACGGATCAGTCAGCATCAGTAAATGCCCTCAAAAAGTCTTGGGTGAGGTGCTAAAGTTGCTGTGACACATACTCAACATAAAAAAAAACCCCACCTGATCTGAGTGGTCCAATGGGAAAACATTCCTCAAATTAATGAATGAATCAAGCAGAAACACCATATTTTCCACACCTGCATTTGAGCAGCAATAACATCCGTCTGGAAGATAAGCACCACCAGCTGTTTATCTCAATGCACCTTGTAGCGAAATACCAGGAGCAGACGAAGACTCACATTAATTCTCACCTTCTTCTTCCCAAAATTATGTTAAAATCTACAGCAAAGTGGGATGAAAATGTGACTGACTTTCCCTTTTAAACTGCCAGATGGTTTAATGTAAATAAAGTTAAAATCAAATGTAAATACTTTTACCTTTGACAGGACTTTCAGTAGTGTATCGACCATTCACTGGCTTTTATCATGTTCACCTTTTTGACTGCCTCTCATTTGACAGAAGGCAGGCCGATGTTGTTAGAAGCATCAGAATTGGGAAGAAACACAATTTATGTGACTTTGAATGTGGTTTGAGTATTTAGCAAACTGATGATATGTGATCTTATTTTCACCTTAACTATCGGTCTACAGATAAAGGTCCAAAAAAGAGAAAAACAAAAACAAAAAATATCTCTTGCTCAGTGGCAGTTCTCTAGGTAACAATAAATGGATGATGATGAGGTCAGAGGAGAATGGTTAGGCTGGTTTAGGTTGATAAAAAGAAAACAGGTACACATATAACACTTGCCATAGCCAGCATAAAGCAGCATAAGACTACAACATGTGCCCAATCAACTACAAAGAAGAAACTGGGGCTACAGTGGTTGCAGGCTCATCAAGACTGGACAATAGAAAACTGGAAAGGCATTTCTTGGTCTCTGATGAGTCTCGATTTCGGCTCCAGCACTCAGATGGTAGGGTCAAAATTTGGCAAGAAAAAACACAAAAGCTTCCTGCCTTGTATCAACAACTCAGGCAGCTGCTGCTGGTGATGGAAAGATGTGGGGAGGATGTTTTTTTCCTGGCACACTTTGTGTCCCTTAGTACCAATCAAGTATCATTTAAACTGCAGTCCTTTACGACCATGTTGTAAGAGCTACTTTCAGCCGGATAATGTCACAGCCCCATGTCACAATGCTTATATAATCCCAGGCTGGTTTCTTGAACACAACGAGCTGGCTGTACTCAAAAGGCCTCTACATTCACCAGATCTAAATCCAGCAGAGCACCATTGTGATGTGGTGGAACGAAATAATTACAGGAATCATGAAAGTGATACCCAGAAATCCGCAGCAACTGCCTGATGCCATCATGTCAGCATGGACCAAAATCTCTGAGGAATGCTTCGAGGACCTTTACAAATCTATGCAATGAAGAATTAAGGCAGTATTGAAGGCAAAAAGTCAATTCTACTACCAGGTTGTACCTAATAAAATAAGGATTGAGTGTCTTGAAAGACATGAATCCCTGAACCATTTTTCTGAAAAACAAGTAGTTTCAGGTGTGGACTTAATGCTTGTCTTGTTTTACTGAAGTATTATTTTAAACTACAATTTTGGTACTTGTATTTAAGGAAAGAATCCAAGTGATTCTTCCACCACATAGAGGAGAGCCTGTTTATGCATTTTTCCACTGCATAGACAGATACATACATTTTAATAGGAAAATGCTAATGAAATGAGTCTGGATGCTAATGTTTATTGCCAGGGTAATGCCTATTCATTTAGTCAATGGATACACACCTGATATGCAACAATCACAAAACTGGTGATTAGAAACGTACGAATGAGTTACATTTACACACCCTGATCTTCACAATGAAAGTAATGATTCTTAGCAGCGACACTGGAACCGGCTCACGTCAGTAAACAAGTGTTTGGGAGTTGTTGTTTTTTTCCCCTCTCTGTCTTTTTACTGATTTTTTCACCAAGGTGATGAGCTCCCCCACATACGCCAGGCTCATTAGCCTAACCCTAAGTGTATTCTGCCTAGCAGGAATTCATAAAGACACAAACAATGCACACATGCATACTAACAGCTTTCTCTCAGAAAGAGGCTCCCACAGTGTATTATCCCTTAATGAGCCCTGATCAGCCGATGAAGAAAAGGTACGCATCTCACAGCTGCAGAAGTGGAGGAAGCATTCAAAGACTTCACTTAATGCAATTCTTGAAAAACAACCGCAAATAAAAAGTATTTGTTTACAGATAAATGGCCCAGACTAATGAAACTTTATTAGACTAACTGATGACTCATCGATTCAAAGTAGTTCCAAACAGATGAAAAGCAAAGTTTTGCTCCATTAATGTGTATTCATCGTCTTAAACTTTTTTATATCTTTGAGTGTTATTATGAGATATTAAAACAGGGATAGGCTCCTCATAATTTATTATTTACAGTTCCAAAACAGACTCTAATTATAGGTCTAAAACTGCATCCACACTTTGAAGCTGATTTCTAGTCACTTGTGGATATTCCAGGCTCTGATTGCCTAGGTAAAACTCAAGGTCGAGACCCTACAATGATACAGAGAAAACCCCAATAATCAAACACTCCCCCTTTGAACAAGCACTTGGCAACAGTGGGAAGGAAAAACTCCCTTTTAACAGGAAGAAACCTCCAGCAGAACCACGCTCAGGGAGCGGCGGAGCTGATGGTTAGTCCCTTATGGACATGGTAGGCTCTGGTTGCCTAGGTAACCATCCAACATATTTACTATTAGGTCATGGGCCAATAACATGTATCTTACACTCTCATTGGTGGTTGTTTCAATCGTTCACCTGGATGTTGGGTAAGGTTTATTTTGCCCTCTTCACGCTGCCAGTGGTTGTTTCACCCTTGCTTGCTGAAAGTTGCACAGTGTCATTGACTTTCTGTAGTCTCTAGTCGTGATGTCACTGCCATTTCCAGTATAGATTTGGTGCGTTGTGGCGACAAGAGACCGCAGAAAGTCAATAACATTCAACAACTTCAAGCAACTACGGTTGAAAAAACTGCTGGTGACAAGAAGCAGGCGTGTACTGAGATAAACTTTTCTCAATGTCCACTTGAGAAATTGAAGCGACTACCAATGAGAGAGCAGGATTCTGTTGATTGACATATGACCTGTCATATGTTAAACAGTAAATATGTTAGAGGGTTATCCATTCAACCACAGTGTCTAGCTTCTAACTTTAATTAAAGAAGGAAAGTTTGTTCAAACAAGGGAAGGTAGCGTGAGAGGAGGCAGGCAGGTGGGTTTTCCTCCACACAGGTTTTCCACAGTGGGTGTTTGTTTGCTTGACTGAAGGAATGGATGCTGGAACACTGGGGGGGATATAGGCAGATGGAGAGGAAGAGGTAATTTCACTGAGAGATTAACTACAAGAAAGTTTTCCTGAAGCTAGACTGGTTTCCACACAGTATGCTCTATCTGGCAATAAGAGAGGATGAAGAGCTGGTCCTTCTATGTGCGGATAACTGAAGATGGAAAACAGGTGTGCTGGCCCCAGTTGACAGAAGCATGCGAGTGAAATGCCTATCTGATCCCACCAGGAAGGAGAGTCTGCCATTTCACAAACTGGCACAGGGATAAGGGAGATGGGGAAGGACACTGAGGAACCATGACACAGGGCCTGATAGGTCTGCAAGGGGCCAGCTGTCAGCTTCCAAGCAAATCACCCAACGAGCAAATCACTTCTAATGTGGACGCAGCTTTAGAGTAGAGGGGTTTTCAGCATATAACAGTCTTATTTCCAACTCTAAACAGAAGACATGGAAGAAGAAAGGCTTGTATGTGACTCTGGTGTGCAAAAGCTTACGTTTTATGAGTCCAACAGGATGGCATGCGTTGCATTCTGAATTTTTCAGAAAAAAAAGCATGTGACAGTTTCATGGCAGTTTGATCCCCATCCCTACAGTTTTATACTGGTTTAGTGTTCCATGGTTTAAAAGAAGATACCTCTTTTGTAACCGTTTTAACTTAAAAAAAAATTAGTATTCAAGACCACAGGCTATAAACAGCGTAGAAATCCAGAGATTCATTAAAATGCAACATTATTGTAAATGTAAAATCTTAATCTTAACCTACAGGTTACAGCTGACTGCAGCTTTCAGATAAACAAGTCAGGGATAAAAAGAACTTTTTCCAGCACTGCACAGTCATCTTCTCAGTGGCTGAAGTTTGTAACTCTGAATGGATTTGTAGAAGCAATAAAACTGATTATAATGCCCAGGCGGTCGATATTGTTCTTCTCAGATACTAGCTGAGCATCTGATGCCATAATGATGATGATGATGATCATCATCATCATCAGAGCTTTCTTTGCATTATTAATGAGATGATGATAGGAGGAGGAATTAACACTGATTATGAGCTGTGGAAATGGAGTCATCTTCAGCTCATAAATAGACTCTTTTGCATTGCTGAAATGAGCTTCAGTATCTGTTAATTTTATTAGCCCCAGCCAGCTGTCTTTATATCATTCTTCTTCAGTGCAAAAATGACAATTAGGAGCGCTTCCAGTTTTGAAATGTGAACATTATTTTGTTCCAAAACTTTACTCTGAGCTCAGTGCTGATGGGATAAACTTTGTTGATGAATCAGCAGAGTCTAGGAGGAAACTTCTGCACTTCTATCAATCAAAGAAGAGCAATTTGACCCAAATAACTACGTGTGCTGAAGTAACTTCACTTCATTTGGTTATCTCGAGTGCAGATAACTGCAGTGAGATGAGATGACTCAATACAATCTCAGAGTCACTTCAAAAAAAAGAAGCAAAAATTTTGTTTCAAAGAGTTGAGAATATTTTATTAGATTGCTTTATTTTTGCTGCTAAAGTGCATTCAATTTATTTTTTATCACATTAAAAAAATGTAATCCATCTGCTGGCTCACTGTGAACACAGTCTCATTTGATTTTTTGCTCACCTTAAAGCACAAACATCCACTGATTCTACATTAAAGCTGCTAGCTTAAAGCTTGCTTGTTTTATTCTAAGATGTTTTAATAACCAGTCATTTTAAATGATACATTGAGAGTTAATTAAACTATATTTAGTAGTTTGGATTGTTAGCTTTCTAAAAAATTTATTTAAAAAAAAAAAACCTTTGTAAATAGTTAATACGTAGGTAAGTAAAACTTTATTTGTATAGCACCTTTCAAGATATACAATCACAAAGTGCTTTACAAGAGTCAACAATGCATAAAAAAAATTATAAATACTATGTATTTGGGGTACTTGCTTTTACAGCTTCTCCCTTATTTCCCAAGACAGAACAACATCTTCACAACAGATGGATTTCATTTAATTTGGCACAGATTTTATACCAAGTGCTCTTCCTTGGGACTGGCACTATGAGTACACTAGCTTGTGACCCCTGAGGCTGGATTTAATAAGTACTATATATCTATACACATTATTTAGATGGCTATTGTTACAGTGCCAGGAAAGTTCACTGGCCCCTACCTGTGTTAAATTTTACTTACCTATCAATCTTCAGGAGCTGGACTTAAGTGAACTTGAGCGGTAAAGTTTCAGCATTTTATCCCTAAACTGAATACCCCCAACAAAGCCTCTATCTCCTCCCCCAGGAGATAGGGAGGCAAACTCTGTACCGGAAAATGGATTTTTGTTACCAGTTTAACTAAAGATAGCCAATATTAAGCCACTGTTACCATTTTTAAAAAAGAAAACAAACACTGCAACAAAACTGATCGATAGAAAGGGTTACATCAATAAGTTAATCGCTCCTTCATCTAGAAGGTTAAGCAACTGATAACACACAGTTGTGTCCAGAGCTGTGGCTGTGTGGTGCTGGCCATCCCCTCAGCTTAAACACTTTCATTTATAACTACTGAATAGAGTCAGCTGCAAATAAACAAATTTTCACTCAGGACCTGCTCATTTTTCATTGCCAGTGGTTATGTCATCTGTTATCATTTGAAGTTGCCAAAAATCATTGACTTCATATGGTCTCTGGTCACCATGCTGCTGCTGTCGCTTCCTGTGTGGACACAGGAGCGACAGGAAAACCACACACCCACAGGGCAAAACCATAGTAGTTTTGCTATTGCCATAAAAGCTATTGGATCATTAAAATTAATGTTACTTGTCATAAGGAGCAGCGCAGTTTCACTCATGGTTCAGTTTTGTTTTCACGCACTTACTAGGTTAGGTGTAGGGAGGGAAAAAAAATCGTAATTCGGGTTAAAACATCATCACTTTTCCATCATCCCTGTTAAAAGGGTAGTGCATTTACACCAGAGGTGCCTGATGTGTTACAATGTGATCCAAACAGGTCCTGCCTGAGCATCTTTGTGTGAGGACCTGGTGGTTAGACTGGTTTACTGCTATGCGTCACGGCACAGATCCCGAAGGATAACCTGTGTGCATCTGTTTTAAAATAAAAATGAAAAGTATTAAAAGTATTTCACACCCAGCCATGAGGAGGGGACTCACTGATCCCTAATGAAATCTTTATTACAATAAGACAATAACATCTGATCATCACTAGTGAAGTAAATTTACTAGTAATTTACTGCATGTCTTCCCTTGCTCTCTCTCCCAGCTTTCCTGTCCATTCTCCACTGTTCTGACGTAATAACAACGAAAAGACCCACCAAGAAAAAAGGAAATATAAATAATAAGACCAGCACTAATTGTTCTTTGCATATTTAGTGCAGCTATGAGGTACATATTAAAGGCTGTCTGAAATACGCTGCACTGTGCAGACACATTTCTTTTTTAGTCCCTCTTAAAGCTGTTCAGTGTCCTTTGGCAGTGCTCAGCTTCAACTCCATTTTTTACAATCTTTTCAGGAAAAGCTTCTTTGTGATTTGCTTATTTTCAGTGGACTTTGTTGAGTTGGATGGGAGTTTGATATTATAAACCACTTAACTACAGCGTTTTTTTGCTGCACCACTAAGAATAAGACCACACCAACTACACCCTCAAAATCAATTTAGTCACACTGACAATTATGGAAACTTCCACTGTTGACCTATATATTAGCATGAGCCACTTGCAACCGCTGAGGCTTGGACAGGACCTTTGGATGGTTAAAGTCTGTATTTACTGACTTCTCAAGGATGATGGAGGTGAGTGGTTCATGACCGTCCTTACAGGCTTCAACATAGCCACTTCGGAGCTGATGTTTGGACAGTCGTGAAGTGGTGAAATGCCTCGGTTTGAACTTTCCGGCACAAACAAACGAACAGTCACACTAGCTTTTTTCAAGGATTGACAAGAAGTGTGAGAACAGGGAGGGCTGCAACGACAAATTCTCTCCTACACACATTCCTAAAATTACTACCTCCTTTACTGTTCATGTTCACTGCAGAGCGCCACTAACACCTTGGCTTTCAAAGGAATGGAGACAATGTGTGATCAGAGACGTGACAAAAAGAGGATTTCCAAGTAAGATCTCTTTCACCTGTAGCACAGCTGAATTCCATTAGACACTAGGAGACGGCTGGAGCTTGTTTACTGATATGACAGAGTATATGGTTTAAGACATGTTTCTTAACCCTACCTTTGTATAATGACCAGCTTTTGCTGCTTTAGTTGCTTTTATCATGATTTTGAGATTGCAGCTTCAGCATTATGAAATCTCCCTTATCCACGCTGAAATAAAAACGACACAGGCATCACACATAAGTTTGTGGAAATGCCTCGTATTATCAAAAGGGATTATTTGTCATGTGATCAGTTCTTACACATAGATAACATTTTCCATTTTCTACCTTCTATCTTTTTTTTTTTTTTTAACGTGAGCACAGAATTGGGCCTCAGATAGAACTCACGTCTGTTTACTGGGTTGATCCCTTTCATTCAAGTTGTGGCATCAAATAAAATGTTCTTCTCTGTTAAAAATGCCTTTTTGTTGCTGCTGTTTGCTGAGACATGGAGAAAACTGTCTGACTTCATTCTAATTTTAGTAACTTACGCTTCTCAGGTGACAGCTTCTGAAAAGGTTACTTATTACTTACAAACTCCTTTTCAGTGAGCATCTTGGAGCTGAATGATGTTATGTTGACTGTCAATCTTGAGACACTACGCAATGACTCAAAAATAGCACCAAACAGAATTCACTGACTTCTGTGAGGTCTGCTCTGTGTGCTTCATAAATGTAAGCCGGACATCATTCCTTCCTAGCAAAAGGAAGCTTTCTGGTTTATGACTTTATTAATTTAAATAAATCATAATATAACAGTTGTACATGAGCTTGTAATCAATTAGATCAAAGCCAAACAAGTAAAAATCTAGTCCATTAGAAGAAACAAAAAATGAAAAGGTAGATTTTTTTCCTCTAACTGTCATATTTTATGGCAAAATCATGGTTCAGCAGTGAGAGATGCAGAGAGTCTTCTGCTGCCACCAATGACACAATGTTCAGTTCTTTGTATAGCCTTGAGAATTCTGTTTAAGCAACATAACGTTGGACTTTGATAGCCTTGTTAGTTGTGAGCTAATAATTGCAAACGGTACAGAGTAAATATTGAGCACTTATTAGCAGTTAACAGGAGTGAGAAGCCTTTTTTATTGAACACGTTTTCCCTTTGTTTTTTTTCTTTTTGTTCAGGATCTTAGATTGCAGACTTTCTTTCTTTGCCTTTTGTTTTATTGTTAGGAATGAGGAGCGCTGATTAGTAAGCTTTTGTTCATTGTTTTGGGCATTGTTCGGCTCAGAAGCAGATAAACCCATACTGAACCTTGATTTGCCTTTTGCAGAGACTGGACTCACATATTATGTACAGGTTAACAGCAACAAACCCATTTTAGACCAAATCAAGTTGCCAGTCAAAGATCATATTAAAAGATAGACACATAATCTTTTAGTTTGCTTTTTTTATGCAGTAACACAATTAATATTTTCTACTTTGTAACAGGGTCTGATGTGGAAACTGTGCCATGATTTGGGTGTCTGCTTCATAACCACAGTGCAGGTTTTGCAGTGGAAACATGGTGATTTTTGAGTAAAGACACATTTTTGGCATTTCAATTTGTTTCTTTGTTACACAGTTACATTCAAAAGGTGTGAAGATTGTGAAAGAACGCCAAAGAGATGGATGCATTTACACCTTTTCAGTGACTGAATTCAAGTCTGAATGCTTCTTGGCTGCATTTGCACTCTGCAATTTTTAGATCTGATAGTTATCCAGTTGGCCCTCTGGATGCATGAAGTGGTTAGAGATTGCTAAGCTATTTGACTGCCGATAAGCAATCTGTAACTTTCCAAACCTGACATTCACAGCCCATTCACGGTCAGCTGTGCAGGGACAAAGACAAGAGAGCCAGGATTTGTATCTCTTGTGCTCTTTTTTTCCCCTTTTTGATACTGCTATTTCTTTCACCTTCACAGCGACTCAAACACTGTTTCAGGAGACTGAATCCCATTTTTTCCTATAAGAGCCATCTTTCTTTCAGATTATGATTATGGCAGCTCAGGACAGTTTGTCTGATACGGTCCGATAACAGACAAAGTCCCGGCAACTTGTTCTGGTTGAGCATTAGCAGGATAATATCCACCATGAACATTCAGAATGCCTCCAGTGCCCAAACTAAATTCATACTGCAGGTTCGATTCCAATTGTTCCATCAGAGCTGTTCAGCTTGCATTAAATTACTAGCTTAAACTGGCTTTAGTCACACTTAGGCAGTTTTAACCAAGTGATCCTGACAAATCAGATTTAGGACAAAATGTGCATGCTGATCTGGTGTGTTTCACTCATTTACAAAACCTAACAAATAATAAAAAAGAAAAGAAACAAAGCCCGATATTGGCCAGGTGATATGGATCATATCCACAATTTGCAGCTCAGTGAACAACATTTCATCTTAAATTGTTTCTGACATGGGCTGGACTATTTGCAGTGTCTCTTTTGCGCTACAGAGATTTAGGTTCCCATGACAAGATGCTGGTATTGATATAATTTGATTTAATGCAGAGCTCCTCCATCAGAGAGGAAGTAAAAGGAGCCCGAAGCAGCTCTGTATGCACCCGGGAAAATTGCTTACTCCTCGGCACCTCTGGAAGTGTAATCAGTGAGCGGGATACCAAAGAAAGCCTTTGTCGAACAGCCATGACACCATCTCTTCAATGAGGGGGGGATGATGGGATATACATCAAAGTCGGCTCTGTAATTGGGAGTGTTTCGACTGAAGGGCAGACAACGTGGTACAGGAAATGATTTAATGTCACATCAGCAAAACACCGCAGGGCTACAGAAGCTGCCTCTGTCTTCCTGGGTGTCTGGTGCTTAAAAGTTAAAGTTTCTTCTGCAACTTTTCTTTTGTCTTTTCTTGTTCCACTTATAAACTTAAAACACAGCTCTGCTCTTTTGCTCTGGTTTTGGACAAGAACCACACTGTTTAGGCAAACCCCATGTCTCCATAATTAATAACCTTGGCATCCAATATGTTTCTAATCTGGAGAAGCAATGCTCATGGCATAGAGAAGGAGACCATGCCAAATACAAAAAAAAATAGTTGGATCATTTCTCTCTCGCAACATGGAGGGCACGCTCATTAATCATGCCTAAAGAGCTGAGTAATGTTGCGGGCCTCGTGTGTCTGTGGAGCCAGATGACGGAAAAGCAAAGAAATTCGGTTTTATTGTAGTGCTTCTCGCCAGCCGTCATCTTCCATTTGCTCTTAACCATGAGAACGGCAGCAGCTATCATCTATCTCCTGATGTTGTGCCACAAGGTATGATCCATTTATCATAGTTTAACCTTTTCAGATCCTTTGCTGCTCTCTCTGGCACTGAATGACGAAGGTGCTCCACATGCTAATGCCTATCATCTACCAAAGATTAAAACACAGAGAAGCTTTAAATCACCATTCAGCTCATGGCATAAGCCTCAGGAAATCTTCCCTCCACATCCTTTATGTTAAAATGTATAACTTGACCAGTGATTCCCTAACCACAGAATGCCAAAAGGCACGAAGTGCAAGATTACCCCATTGAGGGAATGCTTATTGAGAGGCAGTATCCCCTCCCCTCCCCGCCACCCCACCCTTCACCAGTAATTGCTTTCCAGGCCTGCACCGGAAAGAGCCTGGAGCTGTGTTATGTTTGGCGGGAGCAGAATTCTCTGGAGATAAGTTGAATTCCAAGACTATGCTCAATTGGGACAACTGTGACATAACGAAACCACTATTCTCCTCTCTTCAGTCAGGATGAGCCATTTTAGTATTCCAACATTGTCTTTGCATAAAAATAGCAGTTATCTGCCACTAATGTTTCCTTCATTTTGTGTTGTAATTTAAACGCTGTGAATGGTACAAAGCACAAAGACAGAACTCACACACACACACACACGTTTGTGCTCTTTTTCCACACAGCCCTGCAGACTTCACAAACACTGTTAGTTCACATCAGATGACTACAGAGTCCTTGGCCATAACGGCCTAATTGGGGAGTTTTCTGTCTTGCTTTCCAGCTGGCTGATTGCAGAGCGAAATCCTAATGAACAGTGAAAAATAGCTTCATTGCGCAGCGAAGATGTGGCTGTCTGAGATGAAATATTCAAACGTCTCACTTCTCCAGCTGTCACTAAAGCTGCGTTTGGGGGAAGGATGCCTTGTCATGTCTCCTTGGCACAGATGGCTTCGCATGCTCATGCCTCCAAGCGAAGTGTACCTAGTCAGAGTATTTCCAGCCCCGATATGTCTAAAAAAATCCACTCTGACCGCAGTTTGTGCTGAACAATCTGCTTTGTAAATTTCATGTTCTGTCTCAGTGGGATTGCCTGCTGCTGCCGCACAACAGTTTTTGGCTTTTTGGCCATGCTGGAGCTGCAGCTCCGAAGATGGCACAAAGAAAAGAAAAATACTATTATTACAAGATTTGGGGAGCTATTATGATTCCCTGAGGAGCAATCACATATTGCCACATAAGCAGTGACATTTTTGTCGTTAGTGAAAGTCAGTGATAGCTTTTGGATAAATTTTTGATGAAATTTTGCACGTGGATCCTCATTAATTTGGATTATTTGAATTTCATCACAGACCACCATAAGGCAACACACTGGTTTATGACTTGTAAAACTGATGAACTTCCAATTAAGTAAGAACCTCTGGGGCTTAAAAAAAAAAAAGACAGCACAGAAGTACTAAAAATCTAGAATTCCTCAAGTTACCACTTAAGGCTGGCTCCTAATAATGTTCAAAATGCTAAAAGGTAGAACTCCAAAATGCAAATTTCAAAACTAAATTCTCACATCAAGGTGGGTACATACATCTTTTATATACAGTCTGTGGTCAGGACACCTACACTGCTGAGTGTGTAATAAGGCAGAAAGCATGCGATGAAATGACATTAAATTATACCCTAGGTTTAAAATGTCATCAGAACACTACTTTTCTTTGTCTTAAGCAGAACACTGATTTGCACTTCAACATGTTGTCAGGATGGTGAAGGTAGTGATGAATAACGTCTCACATTTGATGATGAAAACCAAAATCCTTAAAAAACAATGTAGCAGTAAGTCAGAGCTGAGACGTGAGCAGGTGGAGGTTACATTAACTGCAACAAGCACAACCTCCAACCTAACATCAGCTATTGACATGCCCAGTTCATCAGCTTACAGACCCCGGGGCGCAAATGCATGATGCTCCCCAGCAAGCTTGATTGACAGAATAGTTTAAAATCATTATAGAGGAGACTGGGCCTCATGAATGCCATTTTACTTAACATTTTCTCAACTTTAATATTGACTCCATTGAATTTCACACTGAATGAAAAGTGACCTTTTTCATTTGCTACAATTCTTGTTGAAGAAGCCAAGGTTTTAACTTTTTTTAAATAAAGATCATTTGGGGGAATTTACCTTCATTTAAGAGAAATACTGACAGGCAACAAATATGGGGAAATGAGAGATTCTGCTTCTCTAACAAGTTCACTCAATAGGTCGTCTGTGTAAGCTGCTATTACATAATATAATAGCCCTTGAGCAAGTGGATATAAAATGCTTGCTGGTGCCATCATCTTTTGATGGACTGAAGCTCGGCACCCGGGAAACCTTGAGAATGGAACATTTTAATGTGTTTAATCCTGAAAATGGTTTTAACCCAAACCATGATCTTTATCCAAATGATAAACATGTAGTTTTTATGCCTGAACTCAGCTGCAGATGAAAATGAAAGTCAGCAGCAGCTGAAATTTAAACTAGCCCTCAACAACAGTCGACCTTCTAACCTGGACTTTCAGTATTCAGTCCCTTCAGTATTGTTCACATATGTCATTTTACAGTAATGCAAACATAGGTGGAAATACAATCTATAAGGAAAAACAGTTTGCATAATTCTAATGAGCTTCAAAGTCAGTTTTTGGTGTGATCACCTTTATTCTTCAACACAGCCTGAACTCCAATAGGCAGCTATCTTCTCCAGGCTTCTTAAAGGACATTCAAAGCTCCTTGTTGGATGTTGGCTGCTTTTTGTTCCGTTCTCTGTCAAGATGATCGCACACATGACTGATAGTGTTCCACTGTGGGTTTTTCTATCCAGGTATGGTTTTACTGCATTGGCTGTTTCCTTGACATTTTAAAACATTAAGCTATTGCCAATCATTTTATTACGGTGGATCAAAATCTGATGGCACCTTTCTACAGTCATATTTCCATCAATTTTGATAACATCTCCAACACCACTGGTTGAAGTGCAGCCCTATAATGTGACACATTTTACAGATGAGTATAGACACTGAATGTTGTACCTCAATTCTGACCTCCTCTGTACATACTGACAAAGATTTGAACCAAAAAAATCAAATCTGGCGAGACCTGATTTTCAGTCCAGTTCTTGTGTAATTTTCCATACCTTAGCCTTTTCTCCCCGTTTCCCTTCCTTATTAATGGTCCTTCCACTGATAACATTTCTGAAGAGGCTTTAATGAACAGTAGATGGATCAACTGAAGGGCCAGATGCATCTCTCAGGTTCATATACTGTAGATAGTTTTTTAGGCCTGCCACTTCTTCTTTTGTCCTCTACTTGTCCAGTTTCCTCGATTATTTTAAGGGCACACTTCACATAGTTCTTTACAAAGCAACAGTTTGGTGCACAAATACTATTTTATGCCCATCAGGCTGTTATCTTTGCCATTTTTTGTAAATTCATTAGTAATTAGTAAAAAATTCATTAGTAAATTCAAAGTAATTGTGACAGGCTGCTAGTAACAAAGTTCCTAAAGATGCATCACTTCTTCATTGTCTGAGTTATGTGCTTTTTTGAAAGGTTGAATGGTCATTATTAGGTGGCCATAAAAAACAACAAAAACATTAATGTAAAAATGGTCAGGTACAAGGCTGGAACAAAAAATTAGTGAAAAAGCAGCCAATGTCCAAAGATAAACTTTGAAAGACTTCCAGAAAGCCTGAAGAACTATTGCTCGAGACCACTTAAATACAAGGTAATACAAGCAAATACAAAGAACTAAGAGGTGGCACTTTACTGTGGATGAAAGAAACAAATCGTTTATATTGGAGAACATCAACCACTCAGCGACCAGTCTGCTTCTCTTGGTTTTGACTTTTAATCACATGAAAAACACAATATGCATTGTGTCACAGAAAAAATCCACCTGTTTCCTTCCTCTCCAGCCACATATCAGGAACTCGGTCTTCTTTTCTTAACTCCACCTGACTTGCAGGATATCACTTTTTACAAAATTTGCATGTTTTTTGGTGTCAGGAAGGCAATCAGAGGAAGACAGACGCTTTCTTGTCCTCCCATCTCCACTGAGAGACAGACAAGAGTGGTTTCCAGTCCTCCTCCTCCACCTTCTCACTGAGAAAATAAAAAGCAGGATAGTGCAAGAAGAAAGGAAACCCTTAGGGATTTCACTCCATCTTTCACTTCTGTGTCAGTTTCTGCCTCCTCCTTCACTCTCTTGTCTCATTCTCTCAGGCTGAACCTTTCCTGGCTCCTATATTCTCTTTTATCATTCTCTTCGTCCTTACCCTTCCCCAGTTTTGTCCTCTTTTCTCATTCTCTTTGCCCTTACTCTACAAGAGTTTCTTTCCCTTTTCATCTCCACCCTAAGTTTCTTTCTCTGCTTTCTTATCTGGTCACTCTCATTCACAGCACAAGTCCAGGCCCACCAATGCTGCTGCGTAGCTCAAAATAAATTACCCTTCACTCTGAACTGAATCAAACATGTGGTGTTGAAAATTCTGGGTATGAAAGAATTAATGGATTTCAAATGCATACATGCATTTATTTATTTATTTATTTCAAAGGTGGTTTAAGCAGTCATAGGGAAAAACATTTTAAGGACTCTGGCAAATGCTTTAGCATCTTGGCCAAGTGTCTGCAGAAGACATATAGGATTCCAAATGGTTTCTGGGCTGTCATGAGTTTAATACTCTGGTGGAAGATAAAGTGAAGCGGTCAAAGGCTGACTGACACTGCACCCGTATGCCAGCCAGCTGATATCTTGGAGAGATCAATATGGCGGCGAGGTCAGCAAGCAAAGATGAGGAAGACAAATGTTCAAGTCAGTATTTGTTTTTCTCCCCAAAGTATGATCAGTCAACACTGCAGGAGAACACATTTGAGACAAGGCCAACAACTTTTACCCTCTAATACACACAGAAAAACCTCAGCCACGTTTTCAGGTACATAATGGCCCAGGAAAAAACTTCACGGAAAGTTTTTGAAGACTTTACCATGCTGCACGCTATACTAGCCTGCGCATTCAGATCATAAAGTATTGATTGGAGCTTGCAGCGAGAGAACAAGATGGGTGACATAATAGCAGGTTTCAAGCAGCATAAATGAGGTTCAGTGGTGCTCTGGCCCTAATTGATATCCCTTGTTGCCAAAATGTCAATAAATTTATTGCCAAGAGAAAAAATAAATTAGTAGTTTACTTATGATGCTCGGCTGCTCCAGTTCACTCGAGGAAAATCAATTCTCATCCCTAGCTGGGCTTACTGACGCATTACAGACAAATCCTCATCAAATCAAAACATGCATGGTCACTGAATATTGGCATTTGAGGCAGTGAGAAAAAAAAGATGGTGCTGCGTGCCCTGGGTTTCCGAAAATATGACAGCAATGACTCATTTCGTATTTATTCGTGCTCTGCTTGACTTCGGACAGATCTATGCGACCTAGCTGCACAATAATTCCGAGTCAGAGTCAAAGAGCTAAACAGCCAGTGGCACATTGACTGCACCTCTGGGTAAATACTAACTGCATTTGAATGTTTTCTATCAAACAAGGTCCATAACCCACACTTGTTAAATCAAATTCACACATTAAAAGTTTTCCCATATTTGAAAGAAGTATATTTAGGACAAATCTCACAGATATAATACAATTAAAGGTTGGACTCCAAAGCAGAATAGGAGTGTCTGACACAAATGTACCTACTTCTTAGATGCAAATTGTGGTCTGGGCCCCAGAGTGGACACGGACAACCATAGCACTTGCAGTATTGGTAACAGCATTAGCTTTCTGCATAGAGAGGTGTGTTGTAAAGCTGCAACCACACATCCTTCTGTTTACAAAAACGTCTTCTCACCTTAACTCTAAAACCAAGTTTTTTAACCAATCTTAAAGAAGTAATGACTCAGAAAGGCCCTCTGTATATAGAACACCCTGGAAGCCAATTAGAAGCTTCAAACTCTTTAACTGGGATCTTTGTTGCATGTCACAAATTTCCTGCCAGCGCTCTACTGACACTGTAAGGTAAGAAAAGATCCGAAATACTAAACCAAAACTACAAGAGAAGAAACACAGCCTTTTACTAAATGTGTACTAAAAATCAAGGTGTAAAACTCATGTTGAGATACCACAGAGAGAGAAAAAGTGTGAATAATAGTGATTGCATATTAGAAAAATCAAATTTGCATGTGTTATTAACAGGTTAAGCCATAATGTTAATTTCTGTTTTGTTTTGTTT
>VUQG01019856.1:0-16145 GCA_015106755.1 Etia nguti | reverse complement strand
TGTGTGTGTGTGTGTGTGTGTGTGTGTGTGTGTGTGTGTGTGTGTATGTATGTATGTATATATATCTATATCTATATATATATACATATAACTTTGGGCTACTAATTTGGCACAACCTAAAACATAATGACTTAAACCCTTTGGTTTTTAAAGCTGCCAATACATCCTTCCCTTGATAGATATATAGAGAGAAATGGAAGCCTAAATCAGCATGTCACTCATGCTGTCTTCATTCCTGCCACACATGGGCTGACTAGAAACACAGATAGGAAATCACCATGATGACATGTAAAGTAAATACACCCAAAAGGTGACAAACCTGCATTTTCTGTAGAGCAGAGCTACTCGGAGGAAAAACTCATGAAGAAATACAAGCAGCATGTCTCCTGAGAAAACTGCCAGCTGAACTTTTCAGGCAGCATTAAAGGTTTCCACACTTGTTGGTTTCTGCACCGGTGAGATTTCTTTTAGTGAATAATAGTTCTACCATCTGTTTCCAACCTCCATTACTTTGTCACAAGATTAAATGACTCTTCAGATCCCCTGGTGTTTAATTTAGAAGAAGTTCATTTACCAACCAGGCTACTTTTTCTGATGTTCAGGAACAGTGGGTTGACTCCCAGATGCAGCTGGAACATACTCACGCTGCATATTTGTCTCATTTGTACAGCCACAGCCTCATCCAAGAGCAGGTCCAATTACTCATATGCAAATCAGCCTATGACATAACCTGATGACTTAATACTTGTTTTCTAGCAGGCAGCAGATACTTTCTTTAAGACAGAGATGGCAGCACAAATTGGCCTGTCACTCATGGTGTCTTCAGTCCTGCCACTGACGGATTACTGTATGCGCCGTCTGGACACAAGCCCAGCAGCCCAAGAGCTCAGGGGGCCAGAGAAGTGACTGTTCTTGTTTAAAAGTCAATTAAACAACCACTCAGATGCAAAATGACTGCAGATGTAAAATTGCTAGAAAGAGGTGGAATGACAACGAAAGGATACAAAATGACTACAGATGCACAAAGTGACAACAAAAAGGTTTAACGTGACTGCTGAGAGACTAAAAATGACATTAAATATATTTAAAATGGCAATAGAGCAATGCAAAAATAACTACAGAAACAAAATAACAACAGAGGTACAAAATGGCTACAAAAATAGGTAAAATTACTGCAGATGGATGCAAAGTGTCTATAGAGAAAGTCAGAATCAGTAAAGAAAGATGCAAACTGATTGCAGAGAAACACAGGGAATTACAGTGAAAAAGAATAGATACTAAATGTCTAGACAGCAGTAAATGGGCAATTATGCAAAAAATATCAAAGAGGCATGGTACAATTAAACAGGTAAAATTCTATTTCGGGGATGCAAAATGACAAAAGAGACACAAAATGATTCAAAAGCTAAAGAAAATTGCTAAAACTCAATGTAAAGCAGTGCAAAAGAGACTAAAAAATAAAATACAGTTGAAAAATAGGACTACAGAGAGGTGTGAAATGATAATGAGTGGATGCTAAATTGCACTAGAGCTATGAAAAATGACAACTAGTGAAGGAATGCAAAAAGCCTATAGGGACACAAAATGAGCACAGACAGATGCAAAATGTGATGGAAGCAAAAAAAAAAACCCAAGGAAATCACTGCTAAAAAAAACAGTAATAAGAGTAATAAGGCATATGACAGTGGAGGGATACAAAATGAGAACAGCAATGTAAAGAAACAAAGGTAAAAATAGCCAAAAAATCATTTTTGGTGTATTGCTCCTGCACATCTGAATGAATGATTGTGGCCAGAACGTTCACTTTCTCCAAATTTGTCATTCTTAAATCCAGCTGTTTCAGGCAGTCACGAGAGCCCACCAGCCAAACCGCCTGCATGGAAGCGCGCTGTCCCTGCACGCTTCCTGAAAACGCCTTCACAAGGTGATTGGGTCTGCTTTACTTGCAGAGGCTTCGCTCCCGGTACTCTCATTGATTGTTTTCTCCTGGCTTGGTAAACAGATGGCAGTCAATACAACCCCACAATGACGTCAGAGTTCACCTAGATGCGGGTCTCCTGGGCTTATCAATTAGAGCTTAAGAATGCAGTCGAGGATTTCATTTGTAGCCTAAGCTGTTATTAGTAACGACAGGTGGGTATTGAATGTGGCGCAACGCAGCGCCGGCGAAAACTGTGATAAATGACAGAGAGGATGCTCTCTCTCTCTCTCTCTCTCTCTCTAAAGAGAGCCACCGGTCGTTAGGACAGGAGGAAATGTGCGTGTGTGCGGCTCAGGCTGGGAAAGATTCGGTGCCGAAAAAAGGGGGTTGAGGAAAAGTTAAACTTTCAAAAGCTTTGATGCCTACTCTGCAGCGCATTCACCACGCATCTAAAGCGAACCACGCGCCCGTTTTCTGCGTTACGAGACACTCAGCCACATCTGTTTACCTTATGGTCGATGATGCTGCTGTATCCCTGGAGGACCTGGGGGTGAGGCTTGGCGACCCCGACAGAGGCTTCGGTGGGCCGCCGCAGCTGTTCATGCTGCCTGATGCGCGTGTCGTTGGCGTCTCTGGAAGCGCCGTTGAAGCTGCCGTTGTAAACGAGGAACAAGCTGGCGCACAGGAGAAGCACGAGAAGCACGGCTACCCCATGGCGCTGACACAAAGACACAAGCAGATGCGGACAAATTAGCCCAGTTGCACCGGACTGAGTTTAACCTGCACCTAAGGACTTCATGCAAGATGAGCGGCAGCAGAACGCGCTGGTTTGTCAGTAAAAGCCCAACTTCCTGTAATGCATGTCACGTGCAACCAAAAACTTAAAAACCACAGCTTTTATCGAACTATGATAAGGGCACAGCTAATGTTAATGACGCTGTCAGGCTGTTAATTATCTTCTTTACTTAGTTTGCATGCATGCATATTAATCATCAGGTGCGTTGAGGAGCACATGTGTACTGTAATTTACAGTAGGTGCCACACATCAGAGGACACCAACAGCTTTTAAGTAAAAGTTCTAATAAAAAAGAAAAATAAATCACCTCTATGAATTCATGCCAACCGTACATGAACAGGATAAGCAGCTCACGGCACTTTCAATTTGTTTTTTCTTTCTTTATTTCTTTAAAAAATAGTTTGCAATTAATACTTTTCAGTTAATATTGAAGAAACACGGATATTGTTGCGCGCTGTGGTGTAGTGGAGCTTTAGTGCCAAACAGAGCGCACAGCTGGACGCCCATTGTTCTGATCCTAATCTTTTGATCCGACACTGTACGCCACAGCGCCGTTATGTCGATTATAGCGCACTTCACGGAACAATGCTGGATTTAAAAGCGAGCACAAACAGTTTGACTGCGGGATTACATGGCAAAACCCTTTACCATAGGTGTCTTCATTTTGCGGCGCGCTGTCTTATCGCTGCGGTTCAGTGCGTAAGGCTCCACTTTCACTCATGGTCCAGCGTCATCTGCTCGCCTCCCGAATGCACTCCAGTCCGTCCGCGCTGTACCAGCCCGCTTGCCTCTGCCCGTGTGTCTTCAGACTGGAGCCCAAGCGCGATTCATACAGAGGAGACCGCGACAGATGTTCACTGTTGTACCTCTGCTGGGTCTTAACGCCCCCCGAGTTCTTTAGGAGCCGGTGAGTGGAGGCGCAGCGTTTTTAATTAAACAGACTACCTGCAAAAGAGTGATAAGACCTATTTGCTAAACGTTATTTCCTGCTGAGCCACATTTGATGTAAATCTGCGCAATTAAGCTGGAGTACAGTGAGCCCACGCTATGTCATCTTTTGACGTCTGCTGCATTATCGTTGGGATGGATTATAAAGACAAGACAAGTTATGGCTCTACAGTGCAGACTTTATCTGGCACAACACCCTGAATGTCTGTCACTCAGTGGTGAAATGTTACAGCGTGTTCACTCGTGCGCTGTGTTTATGTTCAAACTGCACTGTACTCGAGTATTTCAGTTTTTAGATCTCCTCATACTTCCACTGTAGAGTAGAGATTCTTTGTAGATGGTACTCCAGTCTGCAAAGAATCCCATTCATCACGTCCTTCCTTAAGAAATTGGGCTCTTAAGGCAGTGTTACTTATTAAACTACTCCATCACATCCAACCATAAGCTGCACACATTACTGCACCAGCAATAAGATATGAAAAACTCAAAAAGAGCCCTTTTCTATAATCGTGAAGGACGCTTTTTACTTTTACCCACCATTGTCACTGAATTGCTTTCACCTGTAAAGCTGTATTTAAGTAAAGTACTGAATCCTTCCTCTTCTCCATTGAGCGCATCAGAACACAGATTTAACAACAGTTAAAACCTTTATTTCCTTTTCATTGTTTTCGAGTTTTCCACACTTTTTAAATTTAATTGATTTTACTTAATTTTCTCTTATTTTTAAACTTTGTTGAAGGCTAGGTGTAAAATGCCATCACACTGAAACCATAAATAACCTAAAACTAAATACTTTTACATCGATATCATATCAAATTAAATCTGTAATACAGTAATCCAGTGAACTGACATCAAGCATTAATATATAGAGCATGTCTGCAGGAATGAAACACTGTTAAAAAAAATAAAGAAACAGTTGATCATCCCAGTATAAAACTAATTCTGTTAAACTTTAGGGAAATCAGTCTGTCCAATTAGAAATCAACAAGCATCGTGAAATCAATTTCACCTGCTTTGATTCAAATTAAAGTCGCTACAGGTGCACTGGACAAGTATTAGATAAAGTCTTTTGTATGAGGAGGAACACTAGTAGCACTGTTGGATGCCTAAAAAATAACCTCCAGTGGGATACTCAGAGGCTTTAATGAGGACCTAACCCCCTTAAGTGGGACCTGTGCTTACAGCCCAGCAGCTTGCAGTGTGCCTGGAATTCACCAGAAAACACCAGAATGGGTGCCCTGGAGACACCATGGAAAACATTACATTACCTGCAACATCTATGAAAAGAATAGGGTAGCAGTAGTGAACCTGCCAGTTCTGGTGTTCTCTGGTGAATGCCAATTGAGCTGCACAGCGCTGGTGTATAAGCACAGGTACCACTGAAGGATATCGGGCCCTGATACCGCCCTTATGGAGTTGGTTTCTGACAGTTTGGTCAGAAACATACACATAAGAAACCCACTGGAGGTAATTTTGTGAGACTTTGGCTGTATTCCTCCCATTTCTCTGCACACAAAGGAGCAAACACCAGTCCTGCTGGTGGGCTCATGCACTTCCACACTCCTGCCTATTTCCCAGTATCACCTCCATGCTCTACACACTGTGCCGGGAGAACCATATTATTTATAGCAATTAGAGATCAGTTTGTTTTAAGATTCTCTGGACTGTAGGATGCCTTTGAAAACAATCAGAGGGCAAATGGCACTGTTTCTTTTGAGGCACATCACAAGACCAGTAAAATAAATCGTTACCAGCTGGTTATATTTTTAGGATACCAATAAAGTAGAAAAAGAGAGAGTTTCATGGACCTGCTTTCATATTTTCACACTAATATAAACATAGGCAGCCATACATACAGTGCATGTCCATGCGTACACACAGAGAGGGATTTGAAACAGGGAATGGAGTGAGCTCATCAGCTTCATCCATACTGCTGGTGCAGTACACTCGGAGAAGGTCAGACTTCTTTATTCAGAACCTGAGTTTTGGATTAACTGAAAGCAGCACAAGGTGCTGCCTGAGAATTTCATTTTCATTAATTATTAACAGGTCAAAGATGTTTGCTATGTGCTCATCTAGTCCAAAACCTAAAAAGTGATCAATTAAATAAAAAAAGTTTTAAAATATACAGTCAGCTGATGTAGTAGGACCAAAACAGATGCAATGCAGTCACATCCTGCAGATGGGGTTTGAAGTCTTGCAGCCTCCACTAACATTTGCATTCAGACAGAAGGATAGAGTTTAAAAATATTCATGATTTAAGAGCATTTTTCACTTCGCTCAAGTCAGCAGCAGATGAGAAGATGGTATTTGAGAGATGTTTTTTCTGGAATGAAAGAATCAACTCAAGGATACGGCCTCAGATAATTCCTTTTCTTCTCATGGTCAGCATTTTGATCTGCTGAGGTGAAGATAACTTCATTAACAAAGGGCACCAAGTCACAAAAAAAGAAGAAGAAGAAAGAAGCAACTTTTTTATTCAAGATGTTACACAGATCTATTTTGAGATTTAGTGCATTTTTTTCTATCACATCTTTTAGAATAATGGAGAAATTTCTAAAATACACATTTAGGTTTTTATTTTACTGTCTATTGAACATTTATGCAAATTAGCACATCTTATTTGCAGAAACACATAGTGTTGGAAAACTTACCATTTTAAAAAAAAAGGGAAAATTATAAAAAAGATTAAAAAAAAATAATTCTGCATACACTGATGATTTTTTTAGATACAGATTATTTGCTAATTACATAAGTGTATGGATGTCATGCTACTTCTGAAAGTTAAATCAACACAAAGCAGAGATCATAATATCTGAGGTAAAAAAGTTCATCTTTAATCACTGAACATTTGAATAAGAAACAAAACAAAAGTCAGTTTAGAAAAAGAACATTGTAAATGTTAAACAATTTCTATTTCACGTTGACAAAGAAAAAATAATAGAAAAAATTATTAAATTACCAGCCTAGCTAGTACTAGCTTGCACATTCCTCAAATCCTGTAAGCTGACCTCCTCTGCAGCCCTAGTCAGAATCTGAAGGACACAGCCAACATTTTCAAAATAAATCTCAAGATACCTTTTGGCTTTTACTTTAGGTGCCCCATCATTTTTTGCCTTGACACCAAGACTTATTACACATTTTGTTCTTTGTGATTTTGTTTATTTCCAATTGTTTGCTTTGGTGTCTTGATTTTTGCTAGACTTTCTTTTTGACATAGCAACATTCTATTTATTTATTTTATTATTATTTTATTTTTTTGTTTTTTATGTGTGCATTAAATATATTATAGAAATAAAGCTGAATGGGGTTAAGATGAGTAACAGTTGAGCCAAATGACAGAGAAAAACATCTTTTGACCCCCATATTAGCAAACTGGATAAGTTGTTAGTAAAAGGCAGCAAAAGGACAGATATAATTGAGAGTTCCAGTTCAGTGACTAAACTGAGCTGAGATAAATCTTCAACAAAGACCAGAACAATTCATTGTGCAACAATATACTGCTGTTAGAGGCTGATTTAGTTAAGGTACCCAAAAAAGTGAATGATGTGTTTACAATTGTGAAACAGTCATGATTAAATTACAGACGTTTGGTTTGAAACAGGAAGTCCAGTGCTTTGCAGAGCCATCCATCTACCCCACCTCCTCGCTTAATAAACTTTAGCTGTGTTGCCATTAAAATGTGTGAAAGCTTTGCAAGAAAATAAAAAGGTTCCTTTAACCCACTAATATCATTTTTAGAGTGCTTTCCAGTTATCTACATAGACCAGATTAAACTAATTAATTTGACACATTTTTGACACAACACAAAACAGTGACAAGTTAGATCTTTACACTAGTTGCCAGCAATTAACAAGATCTAATCTTGACGTCTGTCATTCTTTCTTCTGTGACTGCAAGTTGTTGTGTCAGATCTTGGACTTCCCTGCCTCCGTTATCTGCACTCAACCCCTCCTAATCTTATTGGCATGGAGTGCTGCAAGAGCTACAGCACAGAGGATGTTTTTATATCTGTTATATTACTGACTGGCCTCACAAGCCAAAGAAGACAAGTTTTACTTATGTCTTGATCTTAAAAGACTAGATGCAACAGAATCCAGGCAGGCAGAATATATTTTGGCAGAAAATAAAATAATATATATCATATGTTTGTTTTAAAAATGTCAACTGTTTGTTAAAGTACTTTTTTTTGTTCTATTTCCACGTCCTTGTCACGATCCTGGGTCTCTGAGCCAGGTTTTTGAATTAGTTGGACTTGTTATTCATTCTTTAGAATTATGAAATACTTATGTTCAGTTTTTGAGAACCTCTGAGTTTTGTAACTTGTATTTCTAGTTTTTGGTTCTTGGTTGCATCCATGTCCGTTCTCTTTTCGTGTCCAGTCTGTCTTTGTCTCATCTCTGTGTTCTGTCTTCAGCGTCTCCTTTTGACGTCTGTTTTGTTCTTTGGTCTTCTCCGTCTATCATATCTCCATGTCTGATTATTCCCCAGTCCCAGTGTCAGCTTCACGTGAGTCTCAGTATCCGTTACTTCCTGCTTTATTTTGTTAGTCCCCTATCTTGTTTGCGTATGTTCAGTTTTTCTTCCCCTGTGTCATTAGTCAGATTTAGTTCACCTCTGTTCACTTGTGTGTTCCATCTCCTGATTCCCTTATGTGTACATTTAAGTTCTAAGTTTTCTTCTGTTTGTTGTGGTGATCTCCTCTTATGTTGTGTGTACTCCTGTTTGAGGGTCTGCCAAGACTAGTTTTTTAGTCATTCTGCTCCAGTTCTGCTCTGCCTTATGTTTGTTAAGTCTGCCAGCTAATAAATGGGAGTTTTCAGTTAAGTCATTGACTTATAAGTCATTGCTTAACTGCGTAAGTTGTGTAGAGCATATACTCTGGAAAAGATGGATGTGGTCACCTGCTGTTTTCTGGACTGATCTGAAGCTTGATTAGCAAGGTGCATATATATATACTGTACAGGTGTGGGAAATGCATGCAGACTGGCTAACCAATACAAGGTAAAATACAACACTAGATTTTCACTCAACAAAACTAGAGCATGGACTTCCTGGATGAGTTGTTAGTAAAAAAGCAACGACAGGACAAAGTACAGCTGAGATTTCCAGTTCAGTGAAACAAATTAGTTGAGATGAGGCCTCTATGAATTATTTTTTAAATTCCCCTCATGTACAGTTGTATTAAAGAGAAAGTACTGCCTACCTTTGAGGATGTTTTTGGCTCATACAGCACTTTGAAAACAGGGTTGGCCTAAGTAGATGGTCTACAGGTTTTCATATTATCACGCAGCATATTCAACTTCACTATTGACAATTTTACTTCACAAAATGTCCTCATGCTCGTGGTTTCCCACAGATCTCAGTCACTGGACCTATCTTGTTCAGTTCCTATCTGGTGCCCCTTGGCCATGTAAAGTGTTCTAGCGCTGTTATCCATTAACTGCCAGTTGTATAACTTAGCTAGTCTGGAAAAAAAATCTGGATTCACAGCATTTCTGCCTCACTTTATTCCTCATGTAACTCAACTCAAATAACAAATAAAGTCCTTGTTCTTGGTCCTTGGTCCGAATATTGCCATGCTCCCCTGTAGCTGAACACATCAAAATCTATCATTTCCTCATATTATCACAACTTGTTACGCATTTAGCTAAGTGATGTATAAGTTTGGCACTTAATCCACTTTTTGGTCAGTTGTTTTGAAGCACCTTTTAACTCTGCCTTAGAAAACGTTAGGGAGATAAAGGTTATTATTATTAAATTATTAAATGTTTGGCCTCACAGGTTGTCGCTTCCATACACAACCAGTGGTGTGGCTTTGGCATAAAACAACTCAATTACAATACATGACTCAGCATAAATTACATCTTTGTTTACTGGAATAAAGGGTGGCTGAATAATGTTTTTGTAATACTTTTTGAGCAGGAAAATAGTTCAATGGCACAGATGAAGAAGACATATAAGGTTTTGGCAACACGGACAACACTTGCTGGCTGATTTTGTTTTTAGTTTTAATCTTTGCTCAGGTAAAAAAATTATATATATGCAGATTATAACCAGCTTTAAGCAGCTTTCCAACAATTCCATTCTTCATGAAGCACCACATATGACAAAATGACAGTATTAAATATAGAGCGGAGTGGCTGTATGTTTCACCCCCATTTTCTAGTGATTGTGTATAATCTGCTTATGAAAAAAAGGTCCCCAAGGGAGACGCAAGAGAGACTTCCCAGAAGCAATAACTCACATCAGTGTTGCCATCTGAGTCACTGGGGAAAAATGTGCAATAAAACAGCGAAAGGTTGGAAGGCTCAACAATAACAACAATAACAAAAACAGCATATGAGAACAGGACTTTCACAGAAAGTCTGTTTTTCGAAGAGTGCACCGATTGTTGTGTGGTTAGAGGGCATGTATATCTCTGAGCTTTAACGGGGATATTTGGGGAAACGTGGGCAATTTGGCAAATCGACAAAGCATTCTCAGGAGCACAAATTATTTACTCCGCGGCTGTTTTTCCACTGGTGCTGCAGATGTCGTGAATTTTAAAATCCCAATCATATTTGTGACGTAAAACTTTAATGCCCCATAACAACGTCCACAGACATTTGACTTCAACTTCCAGGGGATTAAAAGACAACATGGCCTGATTTTTTGTGCTCATATTCCCTCTTGGGAAACCAGACAAAAGTGTTACAAAAGTCTACACAAGCACGTAGAGGCAAACAGGACGTCTGTGCAACACCTTCACTTTAATTCCCCCCGAGTCAGCTTTTATCTACAGTCCCGAGAGGAGAGTGAAGGCTCAAACTGAAAGCTGGAAAATAATGAAAATTTGCAGCATAATATGAACGTGAGGAAGCTTTGCTCGATCCATCTTTATAGAGGTGGATTTAATGAATTCTTCTGTATCTTCATTATTAGTGCAGCCCATTGCAGCATTTAATACTTCTCCAAAGGATTTAAATGAACGGATTTATTTTTGTGGAAATGCTACGACCAGGATTACTACAGCTTGGATGTTACGCTGGTGTTTTTACATTATACATGAATCTGTTGTAAGATAAAAGGATCAAACCTCCAGTGTGAGTTTGTAGAAACTGTTATAAAGCCAGAAACAGAGAAGTCAGTTGTTGCAGCTGCTCTAGTTAAAGTAGTAACTGGTTTTTCCCCCCTACGTGCTATAAAAAGTCTGGTTTCTGTGAACTCTAACTGTGCTCTCTTTTAAAACAAGTTCCACTGAGTATTCATGAGGGGCCAGTGCAGATCTCTGCTGTGTGGGCGCTTCGGCTCTATATACTCTTACCATCACCATCAGGCCATGAGCAGCCATACAAATTTAAAATGTAATCACCACCGCAAGCAATCTAGCATGCCAGCAGCAGCTGGAGCATGTTGATCGTCTGCAATGATCCCTGGAGTACTGAGGTTATGACGCTGAAAATCTGATTGTCAGGGCCAGCACGATGATGATGATGATGATGATGATGATGGTGGTTGTAATGCTGCTGAGTATGCGGACAATGAAGGATGCTGATTGGCAGGTGTTTGCCTTCTTCAATGTGTGGGCATGCTCAGTCGCCTAGTTATTACTTGCCATAGGGTGTGCCATGTCTGATTGTCTGTGGCCCACGTCTGCACTATATTTCTCCCTTTTATGTTGTCTCTAATGCGCTGCAGATCTGAATCCCGCCTCTGATTTATGAGTGAAAGCTGCTCCCCACAGTGCTGCAGGAGGGGGACTTTGACAAGAGAGTCATACTGGCTTTTTGTCCTTTCCATAATTAGAGAGTACATCCAATTCACCCCGTTCATTACCCTTGGGCCCAGTGACAAATGATGAGCAGGCGTGTTTTAATGCAGGCACACTGCCCCATTTGGGGCGAATGAACAACATTGCATAAAAGAGTAAGAGAGATGGGCGATTCGTTCTAAAGGTACTTATCATATCACACTAAAAAGTGGGAATTCTTATTTTCATCCAACATCCCTCTGAGAAAATAGCTGCTTGTTTGACCAGGAGAATAAACACATGTAGTCAAAGTGACTACATGAATCACTTTGAATGTTTTTGCACATTTGCTATAAATAACATGCATTCTGTCGTGACTTTAAAAGACTCTCCTCGCTAGATCTGATCAGTACCTTCAAAAATGCTGTGATGGGGATTCAGCTGATCTTGGATGATGTGACTTGTTATAATGCTGAACTGCATTATGCTGTTGGTGGGTGTTTTTGTTTTCAATGCATTTTTCCCACACCTTTTTTATTCTATAAGCATGTGCTAAATAATTGGATTGTTGAATTAACATTTATTATTATCATCAAAGAATATTTTCTTCTTTTTCGAACTATTATTTCCCTTTTAATATACGCTTTGCTTTGGGATTGTGTGTAGTTCTCTTAAAACCTGAGGAAACTGGACATGTGGAGGGCAAAAGAAGAAGTAGCAGGTCCAAAAAACAGTCTACAGTGGAAGATATACAGTATCTGAAAGTCATCTCCTTAAAAAAATAAATAAATAAAAATCAGTAAAGCTCTGACAGACCTGACCTGACCTGAGAGATGAATCTGGAACCTTCAGTTGATCCATCTACTGTTTACTGAAGCCTCATCAGAAACGGTCTCAGTGGAAGGATGGCTGTCAGGCGGCCATTCATAAGGAAAGGAAACAGGGAGAAAAGGCTGAGGTATGCCAAAGTACACAAGGAGTGATAACTCCAAAATTTGAAATTTTTTGTTTCAAATCCTGGTCAGTATGTCCAGAGGATTTCAAAAGAGAGGTACAACATTTTTTGTAGGCATCTGTAAAGCATGGTGGAGGCCCTGTCATGGTTTGCACCACAGCATTTCAACCATTGTTGTTGGGGATCTTGTCAAAATTAATTTAATTGTGACCTCAGAAAAATACCATTAGATTTTGATCCACCATGCAAAATCATCTGGAAACTTCTGATTGGCACCAGTTGTATTTTTTTTAGCAGTGTTTTTATCAGTGCAGTAAAATCATACCTGTAAATAAAAACACACAGTGGAAACCCATTAGTCATGGATTGACTTCCCCAAAGCACAAAGTTTAACATTATTGAAGCAGTGTGGGATCATCTTGATAGAGAACAGAACAAAAAGAAGCCAACACCCACAAAGATTCTTGAATGTCCTTCAAGAAACTTGGAGAACTATTCCTGAAGACTACTCAGAAAGCTTGTCTAAGAGAGTTCAGGCTGTTTTGAAGAACAAAAGTGGTCAGACCAAATATGGACTTTCAAACTTGTCGGAATGATACAAACTTTGTTTTTGCCTCATACACTAGTTTTGTGTGTTTGCACATGTTTCAATAAATCGCTGCACCTATTTCCCATTTTCCTCGCAAAATATTTAAAAAACGATAGGTGGCTCAAGACTTCCCCCCCCGTACTGTAAGGGTGAATTCTAATACTGTAGGTCCCATGTGTGCAGAAGAGCCCACTGCAGCTTCCCTCAGCATTAAATTGCATTTCTTGCAGCTCATAATTTTTTGATTTTTCTAATTGCACCATTTTAATTCCATGTCACTGCTCTTGGTCCCATATTCCAGGTGGCCAAATGAAAACCAACAATATAAATCTAAACTTTGAATAAAACTGCATGATAATTACACATGTTACCCCCTCAGCTCTGTCTTTCAGATACACATTATTCAGTATCACTGTCGGTGACACTCAATTACCTGCCAATAACAGCAAAACTGAAATTATTTTATTTAGTCCATCAAACTCTACAATGCGTCACTCTAAAACACTTGGTGCTCCATCCACATGTGTCCAAACTGCAGAAATCCTTCGGTTTTCCTGGTTTTTATTGAAGTCAGCAATGTTGTGAAGAGAAGCTTTGAAAACCAGTTTTAAAGCCCTCGATGGATCAGCTGCACAATATATCACAGATCTTTTAACTCCATATTTTGCCTCCAGGTCACAGAGGTCACCCTGCCAAAGACTTCTCTCAGTGCCCCCCCTTCTTGCCTTAAAGCTAAAGGCAAACTGGCTCTGCTGTTATTGCCCCCAGGCTCTGGAATAGTCTGCCATTCAATGTAAAACCCTGACAACTGACATTTTTAATGTTGGCACACCCTTTTTTTTCACTTGTTTTTAGTCAAGTCTGATGTGTCTTGTGATTTTCAATGTGAGCATTTTATTACAGCTTTTTTCCTCCAACTATTTAAAAAAAATATTGTATTGTTCATTTATGTATTATTTTATTTTTGACTCCTTTTTTGGGTTTATCCAAGTATTTCTGTCTTATTCAATCACTCACATTTTTATAACTATTTTCTTTGTTTGGTTTTCAGTTTTATTATGTTGCCATGAGTTTTACGTTTTGACATCAGGTTTTCAGAAACCTAAGTGTGTTTAAAAATGTGCAATATACTGTAAATAAAATTGACTTGACACAACACACAACATACTCTTTGTACGTCTGCACTAACACCTAAATAAGTGTGCAGAGAGAACGTAGGTTTGGAGGGAACATATTTACTAATTATGCAACCACGCCATTGTTAAAAGGATGTAGGTCTACTAATTATGTAAAATTGCTTTTCATACTGTGGCAGAATATTAACAACATCCTTCAGAAATGGTGACCAGCCATGTGAAGTGCGCCTTATGTCATAAACAATGTCCAGGCTGGACTCAAGAAAGTCATTTTAAGTGAATTTATTTACGGTGAACTATTTACAAGATCTCGAGGCAAGGCAAATCCAGTTGGTCAAGGTGTGAGCTCAGTCGCTAACAGGCCCGGGTCAGACATCTCCTCCACAGATTCTCTCTCAGATAACGCTCTCAAAGGGAAAGCACCAGGACTTCTGTGCAGAGGAGAAAACGTGTCGAGGCGGATAGAAGACTGTGAATCACAGAAGGACCAGAAGACAAAGACACATTATGGTCTTCAGAACCAGTAAGCTTCAAAGTGTTAACATCTAAACCTAAAAAATCAGCTTGAGTAAAATTTGGTTTAATTTAATTTTGGTCATCTAACTCTTTTTTTAGAAACTTTTTTTTTTTTTTTAAATAATGTAATAATTCCTTATGAGTCACATGCAAAGTGTCCCACCATCTGTCTACACGATGGCCTCTGATATTGGTTGTAACTGCTCTTTGTAATCTTTCTCCAGCTATCTTGATCGATGGTTTTGGACATCTCCCAGCTGCTGATTCAATCAGCATGGCTATGGTATGACTCTTATCACTTCCAAGATATTGCCCAGGTCACTCTTGAAAAAGATTTTTATCTCAGGGAGACTTTTAACTGGATTAATAAGAGATATAAATAAATAAATAAAAATCCCATTATTTTCATAAATTAGTCAGTTCTACTTCAGATACTTAATAGTGCTTATTTGATTAACTAACAAGTTGAAAGTAAACGGGAAAGTGACTAAAGAAACAGTTAACCAATTTATTGAGTTAGTTATTATCAGAACAAGTGTTATGCTTCTTTTTTCTCTTATATTTATTCCTTTTCGGTGTCAAAACCTCCCTAAACCCCCTCGGTGCAGCTCAACCAACTGCCAGGAGTTCAGTCAGAGATTTACAGATGTTCCACTGGCTGATGCTGCTGACAACTACTAGCCTCAAGCAGAAATGAAGGGTGGGCTAGAGTGGAACAACACTGTCACAAGTTATGTGGCTCCTATAACTGTTATTTTGGGGTTTTCTTTTCATATGCAGACTCTGACATGTAAATCGGAAAGCTGTTACCAATAAATGACCTAAACATTGCCAAAAATATGATCAACTGAAACTTAAACTGTTTGACCCCTTTCATTTTTGCATGAATGTGGGTCTAGCTCTTTCTCTAACAAACACTTTGTTAACATGATAATGACAGCTGACAGGCCATTAGGAGGGAAATTAATGAATTATATTACCAGATGGGCCAAAAAATGAAGCCCATTCATGATGGCATGCAGGTAAATTAGAAAAGAGATTTCCAGGACTGAATTTAATTAAATAACGTCAATCATTAGGGCCATTCAACTGAAAATAAAGACCAAATAATACTTAATCCTACCCCTTTACCCAGTAAACTGCTGTCATTACATGACAATCTGTTCACTTTGTGTGTATTTACAGTCGGTGTAGCTAGGCCAGGACATCGTCCACTGGGGGATTGTTTGTTTTCCATATTTGTTGACTGTGGAAACATCAAGAATAGGGTGATGGGTGTCCTTTGCTCTGAGCTAGCCTTTAATTAAATTGCTCCCTCAGGCATGATGGAAGAGGGAATCTAGTTTCAGGGGTGACTGGGCCACGGGTGAAGACCTGGTGCTTTGTAAAGGTCTGCCTTTGTTGTGTGCCTCTATTGGAGGGGAGACAAGCAGACAAGCACTTAGAGTATAACTTCACCAAAAATGAAAGCAACTTCCTGGTGATGCATCAGTAGATATTTTTCCTCTTCTTGATCTTTAAAATCTTTAAAATCCTCACAAGGAAAATAACC
>VUQG01019853.1:0-20441 GCA_015106755.1 Etia nguti | reverse complement strand
GGATACTGGATGCCTGTGCTGGCATTTCTCCTGCGGTGTTGCTATCAGTGTGTGAAGAGTGGGAGAAGAGGGTTGCATTGACAATCCAACACAATGGGCAGCACATTGAACACATTTTATAAGTGGTCAGAAACTTGTAAATAACTCATGAAAGAATAAAGTTACGTTGAAACCAAGCACACCATTGTTTTTCTTGTGACATTACCAATAAGTTTGATGTGTCACATGGCCCTCTTCCTATTGAAAAAACAAAAGTTGTATCCAAGATGGCCAACTTCTAAATGGCCACCATGGTCACCACCCATCTTGAGGAGTTTGCCCCCTCACATATACTAATGTGCCACAAACAGGACGTTAATATCACCAACCATTCCCATGTTATTACGGTGTATCCATATAAATGGCCCACCCTGTATATTAAGCTAGCCAACACCACCAACTCCCACCACATTAAAAAAAATGCACGGCCTCCTTTTTTATTCCTAATCAAATTTCATGTTTTACAAAGTAAACAGCTAGACCCTGAGATGTTATGCTTTTTCAAATTTTTTAACTCCTATTTCTAAGCTCGTTCTTTCAGAAAGTGAGGATAAAAATGCCTGAACGTATTTTTTAAAAACGTTTCTTTGCAAGTAAAGCTTCAAGATCCGCCGGTTCATCACTGCAATACAAGCAGCAGTTACCGGTCGAACTTCTGACAGGCAGAACAGAATTCCGTCGGAGCGTGTGGTAACCACACCTTTTTTTCCTGGTAAATTTCTCTGTCATGTGTGGAACTGAGCAACAGTTGATTGTTCAAAGTAAGATAAAATGGCAGGTCGCCAGCTCAAAGGCTGCGTGTCATTTCCAGAAGTGTTTTTCTTTGCCTTGGCAGGAAAAAGTGTTCACAACACTTCTTAGTAAACCATTTCTATCATGCCAAACGTGTTACCAAACCAGCCAGGAGGAAAAGCTGCTTATCAGCTGCAGGTTAAAGTTTGAAATAACTAAGTGAATCCTGAAGAAACATAATGTTTGTTCCAACATGCTGCTCGACACCAGCACTGCTCCAGGATCTCTATCTTTCCTCTTTTATTCCTCTACATCCTAGTCTAGCAGTGGTGTGATCTCCATCCTGCATGTTTATCTACCTCTTTATTTCCTTTGGACTTCCTCTCCTTGTCTGCCTTCTTCTTTCCTGGAAAAAAAACGGGGGAAAAAAAAACAACATTTAACTGAGTTTCAAGTAGCCTCACACAAAAAAAATGAGGAAACAATTGAGTTTCGAGACAGAATGATAAAACTGTGGAAGAATGTATGACGACAGCAGCAGCACTTACCTTTCTTGGCATTTCTCTCTGAGGAGGAGAGCATCTTATAAACTCTGAAAGCATTAGTTCCCTTTTTGATGCTTTTATCCTTTACCTCCTCAATATCTGGCAGGCTGTTCATGGCACAACGAAAATTAGCCTTCCATGTCTTTGGATCAGGACGGTCTACACCTGGCTGGTATTTACCTGATTCAGATGCAAGAAGACGGGGGAAAAAAATCACAAATTTGTCTTTTTGTGGTGGATTTCAGAGAACAGCTTCATCACTAGAGAGGCAATTATTTCTGAGGTAACTACTGTTACCAGTATGCATACTGATTCTTTTTGACTCTACATTATTAGCTAAAAAGACTCCGTTACTTGGTTAGTTTTTGCTGTTTATTTTTACAGCAGCTTGTATTATCTGACATGTTCACTTCAAATCAAATGAAATTAAAAAAAATATTACTTTGTCTTATTACAAGAACTAATTTAATATGATACAATTAGACTATTTATTGGTCAAGCTAAGTATTGCAATCAATTACAGGCACCACCAACAAGACAGCAGCTGCTTTTAGCTCGATCTATAATAAAGTAGCATTTCTCTCTATGGAAAAATTAACCTGAAATATTTAAACAATGCAACAATTTCCCTAATATTATCCACCAAGGAGGTCATGTGACTGGTTTGCTTTGTTTGTTAGCAGGATTACTCCGAAAGTTTACCCAGCTTAGCAGTGATTAACGTTTGATCTGGATCTGAGAATTTTTAGAGGGGTTGTTTACCACTGAGAGGCAAAAATTGGGCATTTTACATCATATGTTCTCACATACCAACCAAAATGAAATTTAAAAGGTCATTGGGAGACATCATCTTACAGTCTTCAAGAAGAAAATGCATGATGTGGAGGGAATTTTCACCCACCCTCAGACTGAATGTGTGACATCCTTCTAGCAAAGATCACACAGGCTTTTCTTATGTTTTCTCATTCACTGCTGTAGAAGGTAGTGGGAATTACCCTTACACAGAAACTATGTGCTTCCTAACAAAGTTACCTCAGAGCAGGTACTCAACCTGTTCAGCATAGAGCCAGTACATGCGGTGTTTACATCAGGTGAAAAATATGGAGTCAAACAAATGCAAAAGGATATCATTATATTAGGGACGGTAAACAAACAAGAATTTCCTGATGCTACTGTTCTCTCATTAAGTGAAGCTCAACTTGGATCCTTTTTTAATGTTACTGACTGGGGGTTAATAACGAAAAGGCACACTACTCCCAGTGATATCAAAATGAGGCATTTTATAAATCAAAACTCTCTGAACTTAGCGACAGAAGTGTTTCAGTGTGTAGCCGGCATGAAAATGAGAACCGCTAAAAAGGAGAAGCAGCAAGCGGAGGCTGCAGTTAAATCTGTGCAATACCCGTGTGTATGGCCCATCTCATGAAGAGCGGAGCATCTTTCTCCAGGTCCCAGCCATGACGGGCAGCGTGCATCCAAGGGATCTGGAAGATCCTCTTCTCCTGCAGACAATTTACATTGTTTACATCATCTTGAATTACAGTGTTTGTCTGTGTGTGTGTGTAACAACACTCACTTTGTTAAGCCATTTCAGTCCTGGAATCTGACAGGATTCGATTTGTTCCTGTAACCAGGGTCTCATCCTCATTCGTTCTACTGGCATTGCGGTCTGTGAAGTCACACACACGGATACATACAGTTATTATAACCTGAAACACCTGAATATGTGAGCACTGGTACGGGGACTGGGATTCAAAGATGTTTTTTCCCACAACATAGCATATTGTAGCGACTTAAAAAAATAGAAATGCTGTAATACGTGATCTGCCGGAGTGCTCACTGTGCCAAGAAGAGCCAAAACATCTTGTTTCACACAGGATGAACTGAGCGGCTGCACCAAGCCAACGACAAACAAGAATGATTCTGAACCATGAATCATCCAGAGCTACTCAAGTAGAGCTGGAAATGAGCATAGCAGGGCCCCCACTGATGTTTTTTCCCCATTCATAGTCATCATTTCAGAGCAAAGTATGGAACACAGTTGAATCAGATCTGTGTGTGCTTCTAAAGATAAAACTCTTGGCCAGGTTTTGCTCTTTAATGTGTGCGCGAAGAACAGCAGCCATAAAACATGGTTCACAAATAAAAATGTCAGATCACGTTTGTAGCCCTACACACAGCCTCACGCTGTTTGTTCCAGGGAACGATACCTTAAATAAAACAACAATGGAACAAGAGGACAACGGGAAAAGAAAATGAACACAGAGCTCATAACTGTCCCAGAAATTTTTAGCCCACCCATCACGCTACATTTGATTTAAGGGCAGGGTGATGATCTCTGCACACAAACGTGATCAAAGTCCAGTAGGGCCGACACTCCCTGCCTGCGCAGTGCTTCCCCAACAGGTTAAACGAGGTGAAACAGCGCAGCATCAAATCCAAAATATCAAACAAGGCTGAGCCTTTCAGCTGCGTCTGACTTGCTGCTCAGTAAAAGCTCACAATATCACTACGGACAACACAAGCTGAAAAAGATACAAGGAGTGCAGTACAAATGGCACACATGGGCAAAACACAGGGCCCACGTCCCACTTCAACCCAGCCCCTGGTGCTCGAAAAGGAAAACTAAACAACCCACGCAAATATCAATAAGAGGCAGCTTTGTGTCACCAAATCTCAACGCAAATGACTTCAGCAAACACATACTGTTATTTCACCTTTAACGTCCTGTCAGCGCACAAAGCTCTCGGTGGTTTGCACACCTAAAACATCTTTGACTTGCTCACTGTTTACAACCCAGTCAGACTGCCATCAGGTGCAGGGCAAATGCTCCTAGAAGCATATCCAAGTATGCTGCGGGTGCTTTTAAGTTACTGTGGTCCTGTTCTATAAAACAAGCTGTCTGCTGACCTGAGATCAGTTACACCTGAGCATGCACTCAAAAACAGACTCAAAACCTTTTTGTTCATGCAGACTTACACTTGTTTTCACTACTTTAAGGCACTGTAATCCTACATGGGTTTTTAAAATGTTTTTTATCTCATATATGAACCACATTAAGTTTACGTATGATGAAATGTGCCATTGCTGTTTAACTCAATTGCAACAGTGGGCGCTGCACTGATGTGTGCAAACAAACTGGGCTGTGTGCTTCAAAAGCAGACTTTGGTGGTCTTGCAAAGAGAGACGACAGTCTCAGTTGTTCCCAACAGACTACATGACCCACAGCATCAGTTAGAAATCATTCACACAGGTTACTTACAGTCACAAGAGTGACTCAGGACAGGAAATTGATTTATTTATTCACAGATAAGACTGCACATTAGTTCATAAATAGTAAAAACGACCCAGGTATCTCCTCATCCTCATTTAGCACCCAAGTTCAGTACCGCAGCTTGCTTCACAAGTTAAAAGCAGCGCTCACCTTCACAAATATCAGCATCTCTTTGTTCTTAAATGACATCTGTGGATATTAATGTTTTCATCATTCACAGACATGCAGTTTAACTACAAATATACTTGTAAAAACTTACAGTTTAATGTCAGAGTATTTGACACTGACAGAAAACATTTTCTAACAAATAGTTAGACAATAAAAAATACCCAGATCTATTTTAACACATTCGCCAAGTTCACTTCACTTAACGCAGCACTATGTTTGTCATGTTTCCGCTCAGTTTTTCAATGTGACAGACTGAATCTAAGTCGATGTGGTCCTCTGAGAGAACAGCACATGGTGTAAATAGATTTTTAATTTTTAATTTTTAATAGATGTTTAATTGGTGGAAGGGCACAGCGGGTTAAACTTTAGGGTTAAATGAATGTGGTTACACCATTGACGCAAACTATACTGATTTCTGACCAACGTGTCATCACAGTGCGTGGCACTATGTGCGCTTTCTTCTGTTTTTTTCGTGGTTATTTTACTAATTGCACAATGAGGAACATTTACTGCTGATAAGGCGGAAAAACTGGATCAAGAAGAGTTTAAATATGTATTTACACTGTGTACATAACGGTGTCTACACTCAAATATAGTCCAACTGTACATTCGAGAAGATTAATAAATTCAATATTATAACATCAATAGTACTTTTTTAATTATTAATATTATTATTATTTCTTCACTGTATAGCACATTTATTTTTATACTGCTAAACATGGCAAATTACCTGTCATGGAGTTCGGACGATATAACACTTGTAGTTTTTTCAGTGTAAATGACACGCACTAAGACCTGAATACTGTTCACGGCTCAGTCCCGCTGCTACTCACATTATAACACGGTAAATACACACAATTACAAACAGATAAACATTTACACTTCAAAGAGTCTACATTATAGCGGGAGGATGCTAGCAAATATTAACTAATTCCAGGTAAACAGCCACATCACCGCTGACTTTCCAATGTTAGTAACATGTTTGTTCTGGAGTCAAGTCTGCTTTAGCAGCGGGGGTCAAGTCAGAAGTTTATCGCGCTCTGTCTGTCTACCGCCTGCCACCGAGCTGACCCAAAACAACGAAGTCAAAAGTGAAAATAAATCCCATACCGAGTCATGAAACGCGGAGACAAACTGCAGAACTACTTTCACTTGAGCTAGGGATCCGTCATGTCGCCCTGTAGGAAGTCAGTTTGGCCAGGGGAGCGCAAGGCAGCGACGTTAATATGCGGAAATAAAATGTTACCTGTTAGGTTTGGACGGCCTCGGGCTCCACAGTCCCGCTGTCGGAATAACAAGAGCAGCCAAAGCCGGACAGGTTAACGTGTTCGAGGTTTTAAGTGGAAAAGGGAAAGTGTGGTCGTCGTTTATTTCTGTTTCTGCATTCAGACCGAAAGCAAAACAACGGCCGCTTCGGGAAGTGGGGGCCAGCGCTGGAAATCCCCCTCCTGCTCTCGTGCTCTCGCTTTGGGTCGGTCTCGAGCGCCGTGAAGTCTCGCGTGCGCTCGCACACGCCGAAGCGAAGATGGCTCACTCCGTTGTGTTTTTTTTTTTTTATTGTTCGGGGGGGTTGGCGGCAACCATGACGTTTCAGATTAGCCTAATGCTCGTAGCTTACCTTTACTTTTTGGGATAATTATCCGTCAGACTGCACAGGAGTCACATGCTCTGATACAGAACAGCGTAGGATAGAATCACCTTAAAAATAAAATTGCTCTAAATTCTCATATTTACCATTCACCTTGCCACACCATTGCAAAACATTAAATCACTGCATGTCTAGGATATATATATATATATATATATAATTCAGTCCCCAGTACCTGAATACATCAATGTCCTAGTCAACTGTAGCAAATATGTATTTAAATGTATAAACAGGTGACACACGGCGGAAATGACCGCCTCCCCGGAATCGTTTATTCTTGGCACATAGACGATCTTTGAGCTGAATTTCATTTTCACTTCCTCTGTGTTTCTCTCCCTCCGTCGCCCCCACATCTCCTCTTCTTTCTCCGCCGCTGCAGCTGGAAACGAAACTAGAAACTTCTCACAACCGTGTGTGTGTTTAAGGGGTTTGGCAGCAGCACACCTGCTGTTGTGTGGAAAGAACACGTTTGTAATGTTTCTCCCTATAAGTGTGTAGCTGTGGCGGTGGGGTCCCAGAGTCAAGCTGCAGTTTAGAGTAGTGCACGCAGTGATTCCGTTCATTCTTTCAAAAGGAGAATCGAAACTGAGCTTTGCAGTTTCACATGAAAATGTCTGCAAGCTAGCAGCAGATTGACATATTCCCAACACAGCAGCATGCATGTATGCATGACATGTGTCTGTTTTTAATGGAAACTCTGAAGATAAGGCTTCCACTAGCACACTCACACATACTGAATTTTTCCCATTCATTTATGATTGTTACATTTGGTGTCATTTGTGCTGCAGGTGACTCACTCAGTACACTGCTTCTGTTTACAGCAAAGAGAAAACAGCTTCGTCAAAATCTAGGAACGGAAAACGCAATGTCTGAGAAGCTCCAACCTCCACACTTGATCCTCAACAAGTGGAAAGTGTTTGCCAGCTCTCCACAGGGTCAGGGTTATCTCTGTGACACACACAGCTGAGACCAGGGAGGGGTCTGACAAACCTATACAAGGAGTTTGTATTTCACAGCAGTGAGCCCCAGACAGAAGCTGCCTTATATACAGAATATAAATGGGTAAAAAGAAAAACGTAAGAATAAGAAAAACGTAAGAATTAGAAAAAGAAGAAGAAGAAGCTGACAACTGTCTAAACAGAAAGCCCTATTTCTTTTCTCGTTTTCAAATTAGCACTTCCACACGGTCGGTGCATCAAGGGTTAAACCGGGCAACAGTTTCAGTTCCTGGAACCTCTGGCAAAACTGCTGAGTCATTAAAGGCCTCTGAGAACCACGTTAGTTGTTTTCTGGCCTCCTCTAGTGGCTGCATGTTCACACAGTTGGTTCAAAATACAAAAAATCTGGCCTGTCATATGGTCAGGTCCATGAGTGTGTGGACTGCTGCTTCTGCACCCCACCAGAGTGGATTTTAAATCAAACAAAGAAGATGTGACTGAAGTGTGGACCTTCAGCTTTAATCCAAGGATCAAAGCTCACTGGAACTCTCAATATGAGGTCCAAAAACATGCCATTGTTAGGGCTGACAAAAAATAAACCTGTGACAGATAGCAAAAACTTGTGGAGAGCCAAAAAAATACAGATGGAAACTGTGGCAACACTGTTAAATGTTTTTTTGTTTTTTTTTTAACTTTAATACTAAACACCAAAAATATAAAAGGTAAACTGATCCAACACTAAAATCAATAAAAGTATCACTAATCTAAGTGCCAATTGTGCAAATGGGTTTAGTCACATTTAAATCATTGTCATCCTGCTTTGCATCACCTGCAGCACAACAGACTTTGCATTTGGTCAAGGAGAACAAAGATCATTTAGGTACAACAATGTAAATCTAGAAGGGGAAGTAAAAGTCTTTGGTCAGCATAGAGACGATACAGGGGATCTGCTTCTTGCAATTAAATCCAGGCTGGTCGCAGGAGGACTCAAAGTGGCGTGAAACACCGTAGTTGACTCGTGTCATGATTTTTAACAGATCCAGCTTTCCACTGTTGTGCGCCAACATCTCACACAACATCTGTATGAACCAGGAGCCGTCGGTTGTGTTTCTCCATGAGTAGTAGCCTGCAGGACAGGTGACAGTGTTAGCACTCTTAGAAAACATGGCTGGACACAACAACGAGGAGGTGACAGTTCACTATAATACACAATCCTGACACTATTAAAGTAGCTGGACTAGTGACTGTGACAAAACACTGATCTATGGGAGGGCATCTCTTTAATTCAGCTCTCTTTTTACTATTACTACGATGGTACTCAATTTAATTCAATATCATTTTATAAAGTAAAATATCAATAGAACTGATATCGGGGCTGCTACTAGCCCGATAGGCTCGATGCTTTAGTTTGTTTGTCCCCTGTAAGTTCAGTACATTGCTCCCATTCATCAGAAAGGAGACGTGTGTGGAAGCAGTAATCCTCCCGTGCAGGCACGCTTTGCTCCGCCCCCTCCTCCCTGCTCTGCTGCATTCAGATCTCCTGCGGTCATGTGACTCAGCAGCATCAAGCAGAGCCATGTAGGTTGCAGTGAGTGAGAAAGCAGCAACACATTGTTTAGAGGTACGTTACAGCTATAAGTGCTATTAGTCATCTTAGCTGTTACCTTAGCAGACTGACATTTTAATTATATATCTAGCCCACTTAAAATCGGTTAGATAAATGATTGTATAGGAGCAGAAAAAAATATACCTCAAACATGAACCATGAAAGATGTCTGAATATAATAAAGTGTTGTGTTTTACTCATACAGCAAATTAAAAACAGACGCTGGCACAAAGCGCTTTAGAGACAGGCACATTTACATTCCAGGTCTCCAGGAAAACCCAGCGTCAAAATCCATGAAAAGCTGAAAGGTGTTAGGACTAGTTACACTAAAGTGTGTCCAGAATTTTTAAATTGATGATGATTTATCTCATAGATCGTGACACTCTGCTTTCATAAATCAGTTGCCTTTTCAAGTTAAAAATGTCTATATTTGGCACATCTGTCAGTTCCTGGGCTTTGAACCCAGGGTTTTCAGAGTTGTGTTTATATTTTGGTTTTTATTTCTATTCTTTCTTCAGGCCGTCTGGTTCTTAGTATTGTTTCTGGTGTAAGTCTGGTTTCATGTTTTTTTTTCATTAGTATTCTGTTCCTCTTTTCTTCTTAGTTAGAGTTTACTTGTTCTTTTACTGTTATTCATCCCGTAAAGTTCTCTTGTCCACGTCTGCCTGTTTCAGTCACTGTTTTTCATTTCCTGTTTTATTTTGGTAGTCATTTGTCTCCTGTGTTTTTGCATTTAGTTTTACGTCTCCTGTGTCATTATCCTAATAGTTTCCCCTTTTTTTTTTCTCGGACATGTTTGAGGCATATTTTTTAATGTTAATTTCTGTATGTGGGCTACATACTGAACTTAAAGCATTGATCCTATCGCAGTAAGTGTGTAAATCCCTCTCTCTCCTGTGTTCTTTGTCAGAGTGTCTGTTGTTTACCTGCCATTTCTCATCTTTAAATTTTTTGGAGATTCAGTATTAATTGCACTTTTTTTGGTCTTTTCTATGGACTTTGCCATCAGTTAAAATAAAGCTCACCTTTTCCCACTAGCCTCCATGTGAGTCCACCCTTTAGCCAAAATGTGATGCAGTCTATTAAGAGAACAGACAACACTGTTTGTACCTGGAGCAGTGGAATAGGCGTATAAGAAGTCCGCCTCCACAGGAATCTTCTCAGATGTCTGCTCATCGCCTATACTGTCGGTTTCAATGACTCCGTCATCCAGGTCTGTACCACGACATGCCTAAAAAGTAAGGAGAAGCAGATATGATCAAAGTCCTTCTTGAAGCTCATCTCTCCACTTGGCAGACATATTGAAACATCTGTATAAACATATGTATAAAGTCACAAGTCAAATCTGCTAAAAACTGCTTGTATGTACTTTTTCATAAGTTCCATCCATCCACTTGATCATTTTCTGTCACTTATCCATCTCTGGGTCGCAGCTACACTAATCCAAGTAGAGCTGGCCAGACCTCCCTTACCCAGCCGCCTGCTCCAGGTGAGCTGGTTGGGAATAAGCTAAGCGTGCCTACCTGAATGTTTCTGGTGGGAGGAGGATAGACTATACATCTAGACATCCAGTTTTTTGCATGTATTTTTACTCTTAGCACCAACAGCATTCAGGTTGTCGCAGTCAAGCAGGTGTGTACATCCTTGTGTTTAAAAGTTGTTATAATTTTCCAGAATAAACTAAACCAAAAACAGAATTTCAGGAAAAAACTTCTGTGACTTTACATCCAAAACATCTGTCTATCATCCTCCTGAATACTGAGGAAAACAAGTATCTTTCAGTTTAACTCATTTTGTCCACTACAAAGGACATAATGAATAGGCTGGGTCTCAGGAGGATATGTTGAAGCTGAACTACAGCTGGATGCAATACCAACGTGTACCACAAGATGGTGCCGTGAGACAGTGTAACCTTGATCTATCAAGGAACGCCATTAAGAGGAAATTGTCATTTAAAAGGGAAGGCTGGCAAAAGGCAAAGCCTCCTGAGGAAATGGGGGTAGCTGAAAAAGAAATCGCTCTCTTATATCTGGTATTAGCTACAAGCATTTTTAAGGTGGCATTAACTGTAGAAAGGGAACAGAAGTTGTAGCATGTAATAATTGGCTTTTTCTCATTGAAAGTGAGTAAAGATTTCTTATCAAAGTTCCAAAGCAAATTACAATCAATGCAAATATTTTACAACTTGATCAAATACAAATGAAAACATTACTATATTAACCCCAGCAAGAGCTTTTTCTCAGAAGTTTACCACACTGGCATAATTAACTAACCTGAATGAAGAAGAGCTTTGGTTTCCCCACCAGACCCGCACAGCAGTCTCCTCTGAAGTACTTTGCCAGGGTATCAAACCTTTCAGGGCCATCAGTGCCGTATATCACGCCCTCATCTCCATGACTAAGCAGCACACAGACGAATGATGCATTGTTCTTGTGGTCCTCTTTGGATGCTGGAAACACAGCAGAATAGATGGGAAACAATATGAGTTATTAGTGAAGGCTGTTTTAAAGAGTGCTACTAGAATAGGTTTAGGTTTTTAGGTACTTTATATTTCTACAGTACATGTACGCTGTTTTAGCTCCTGTCTATTAAAGCTTACACTCCCAAAAAGTCCAGTCTGCTTTGATTTGTTAGTTAGCATGGCCCTCTAACAACTGCTAGCGGCTAATGTGAAGCTTTGGTCAATTAGGACGGCTGTAGGTGGCTTAGTATCACATGTATGTTGATTACATATTTATTAATTAAAAGTACTCACTTTTACAGCCATGTGAAAAAGAATGTACACCATTCTCATTTCTAACATTTTACATATCAAGTAAAAAAATGATTCAAGATAAGATAAGGTAAGAAACTTGGACAGGGTAATAAGATCCAGGCTTGAAATCTGATCTGTTAATACTGTTCTTGCAAACAAACAAAAAATCAGAAATTTGTCAGAAGACGACATGGGAGGAAAACTAAACACAGCAGGTTAAAGTCAGTTATGGTGTTTAACAGGAAGCTGGTTGAGCAGCACAGACTTGGGATTGATTTAGTCCTGAGGACGGATCACATGTCTCTGGAGCAGGGGAGGGTGATGTAGCAGCTGACTGAGCCGAGGGGCAGCTGCAGGAGGAGTGTAATGAACTCAGGTGTGTTGCTTGGTCAGTGGCAACACACAAACCACCTATGATTAACTCATAATTGGTTGTGAGATCTTGCATCATGGAGTTGTGGTTAACACTTTCCTTGTACACACAAAACATCCCTGATTCAAGACACACACAGGTTTGTGTACTCCCTGTCCTGGTCCCAGTATATGTGAGTGTTGTATCAGGAAGGCCATCCAGCATAAAAGCTGTGCTCAGTCATCATGTGGATCCATCCTCTGGACTGATCCCCTTAGAAATAAGGCAGCAGCTGAAAGTACCCCTCTCTGTTCCTGAGGATTTGCTTCAGTTTGTGTTCTTGCACAAATTTTCACTTACAGCCATAGTGAAGTTTAACAGCGCCTAAATCGATGGTCTGAAAGTGATAAAAACGATGCAGTGTAATATGTGGGATTGTATATACATAATTGTAGAACACGTTAAAGACCAGGTGTTTGGGGGTTCTTGTTTTGTTTTGTTTTTTTAATTACACATACAAGCACTCAAAACTGCCACTTTCAGCCAAAGGTCATCTATTTTCACACTGTAACACGCCCCTTTCACTCAATTCCAGGGTGTCACCAAGAGATGGCGCTTTCTTCCAAAAAACTTTGACTTGGATAGTTAGCTACAGATGACTTTCTCAGTATTATTGAAGGGTGTTTGCCTCATAATATAAAGCAAATTGAGGCCACTTTTTAGATTTGACACTATATAAATAAAACAGAATTGAATTTCGCATTCTTTTGAAAGCTTTCGTTATAAACCTCTTCACCCATTAAAATAAAAAACTTCAAGTTAAGATTTGAAATGTATAGTTTGACCATTCAGAAATTTTGACAGGACTGAGTAAACAGAAGCAACCTCATGGTGCCTTCCCAAAAACAGGACATTAGAGGACTACCGAAAAAGAAGCAGTCTATACTGCTATGTGAATTCCATAAATTTAAGATTTTCCTACTTGATATTCAGTTTTCGTTGTTTCTGTTGAAACCGACAATTTGTTTCAAGGAGGAGAGCACATGCTCTCACAGATAAAAAAAATAAACACTGATATTCTGATGTCAGAGTTTTCATGAAAGCAGCTCTGTGCTGTTTCTCTGACAGAGTGGCCGAAATAAAGTAAACAGGCACGTTCTGTGAAATCGTTCCACCAAGTTTTTTTAAAACTTTTTAAAGAAATTACTTCTTATTTTTAAAGAAATTACTTCTTATTTTTAAGTTACACTCTGTGATAAATTCAACACGATGTCACAAAGTTTGCAGATGTATTAACAACAATTTTAGTAACGTACTCTGGACTGCATACTTTTAAAAACGGATTTTAATAGTAAAATAAAAATCTAAAAATCTTTTGTGATTAATTTTATTAAAGGACAAAACACATCAATGGCAGTAAGAAGGTTTCACAGACAGGCAGAGACGGGGGTTGCTGCTTGTCTCTTCGATCATTAAAAGGCGACGATATGCAAACGAAGCATGGCAGCTGAACTACGAGCACTAAAAGGAGAAAAGCAAAAATCCCTCATTTGAACTTTGTCATGAAGTCTGGGACAATACAAAGAAAATGATTGTTTTTGTAACAGAGTTCTGTAAATACTTTCTGTCACTGATTCCTGGAATACCGTTTACATGTGTTTAAATTACAGCCGGCATAGAGAGGATATTTGGGGAGAGCTGTTTGAGCGATCACCTAATGTGTGACAAAAGAATCCACTTTGATGCTAATGACAGTCTGCCTCTCTTACCTGTCTGTAAACGCTGGCCTTAAAATTACTGCAGCGATTTTTCAGAGATGTGCAGAGCGCAGGAGAGTCAAAAAAAAACAGGTGGTTAACACAGCAGGCAATTTACTGCATTTTAAAATGATGCATTCCACACATTATTAGTAAAACTACTATTAAGACATCTACGTGATATATTTCAAGTGTTTATTTATTCTTTCATCATCAGGATTCAGACGGTTCCTGCAGTGTCCCATAAATTTTGCATGGTTTATTGCCTATTTAGAGGTCATACGATGATGATGAAGCTTTGACTGAACAATCACAAGAAACCATGTAGGAAAGAAATTAAACAGATATAAATCCTGAATAATCTAAACTGCATAGTTAAAATAATCGTATTCTTTGGGGGCTGAGAGTGCTGTTTGTATAGTTGCTCATTAAGACCAGGTTGAAAAATTAAGTTTTTTCACCTCTATGTAACTATGTAATTTCATTGCGATCAGCGAAGAAACTGACTTCACCGTAACAATGTGGGGAGGATTGTTCTCGACACAGAAGGAAACATGAATGACCAAAACTCTTCTTACCACCTAGCATTAGTTTCTTCATCTGCGCCACAGTCTGGTTATGGTGCACTTTGACCTTGTAGCCAAGCTTACTGAAGGTATTCTCAACATTGGTAGCATCAACATCTGTGCCATTACGAGTGCTCATCCCTGCAGAGACACACAAGCGAAAAGGCAGCGCACTATAAACGTCAGCGTCTTCAGTACAATTTCAAAGCGGACGTATATCCTGACTTCACCCTCACTGTGACACTTAGGACTGATGATACTAGAGCCTGATCTTTGTAGCAATGAAACAAACTCCTTTATGACACCAGTTTCCAGTAGCTATGTCTTTTTAATCAAGTGTTTATGTTAACTGTCACAGCATGAGTCCTCTTCACTGTAACTCCTTAAATAACAGCAGTAGTAAAATCACAGTAGTGACTATGGCAACAGGAAAACCCAGGCAGAGGCCCGAGCTCAAATCTATTTATGTGTGTAATAAGAGTCACTGTGGCCTGAGGGTCAGGATGGACCCACTGTTACCTGTTGTTGGATGGAAGTTCTTGTTGTTGATAATCAAACAGGTGCCGATGCATGGATAGTCCATCTTGTAGCGGTAAGGTTCAGAGGCTTCTGGTTTGCTGCTGTTTGTTTCCTTGGTAGTCTTACCCTTTTCTGCATTTGTATTTTTCCTGAAAGTGTACACACAAACAATGTGATTACCCTTCCCTGAAAACCTGAAGAACTTGTTTAGCGGGCACTTACTTAAAAGAACATTTTAATGACTGTGGAGATACATTATTATTATAGATAAACGTGTTTGTTTAGGTCAGGTGTGTGTTACTACAATGTCAAAATTCTTTCCAGGAGTCAGGCAATGCTTAGAGAAATGAGAAAAATAACAGTTAGTAAGTTAAATAATAAGGTTAATGACAGGAAAATTAGAAAAAGTGCAGCTTGTTTGGAAGGAGAAAGCCTCTTCTCTATAAAAAGAGCATGGTAGCAGGGCTTCCCATATCTGGAGAAAACCAAAAACAGCACCTCATGCTAACTGGTAGAGGGGTGATGATTTGGGCTTGGTTTGCAGCTACACAACCTGGGCACCTTGAAGACAGGCATTGAGTCGATCACGAACTCCTCTGCATAGCAAATTATTCTACAGTGAACTGTCAGGCCATCTGCCTAATAGCTAAAGCTAGGCTGATATGATCCTGATTACACCAGCAAATCTACAACAGAATGGCTGAAAAAGCAAAGAATCAAGGTGCTGCAATGACCCAAAGTCCTGTAACGAGACCTTAAGAGAGCTGTGCATAAATAAATGCCTGCAAAGTCTCAATGAACTGAGGCAATGTAGTAAAAAAGAGCGAGCCAATATTCCTCTACAGTGATGTACCAGACTGATAAAGTCTTACAGGAAACAATTAATTCAAGCTTGTGTGGCTAAACGGTTCTACAAGCTGCTGAATCATTGGGTGTACATGTTTTTTCACAGACTGTACAGCATCCTGCGGAAACTTTCAGTTTCACATGACTGTACGGGGAAGTCAGATAGTGAGCAGTAATGTACAATAGTTACCAAAATTTTAAGAGGCTGGCATCCACCGCGTCCCCACCTCTCTGCATGTCACCATCAGCCATGTTTCTGCACACAGAAGAGAGAAAGAAGTCACCACAGAAAGAGGAAAACAACAAACACCCTGTGACTAATAAACAGTCTAACAGAGCATGCCAAACTATACAAGTGCAAGCTCGTAGGAAGTTGCTCATATTAATATTACTAGTTTGGCTCAATGCAGTTTATATTGTTGGGTGTATGGAGGCACCCAGCCTTGTACATAAAGCAGATTCTGATATATCCAAAAAAAAACAAAAAAAAAAAACCCAAAAAACAAGCGGAAGCTTAAGTGTGGAAACCACACTTAAGATGGAGCTCATAGCGAAACTCCACTGATGAAAAAACAAACCCATATACACCCCTTTTTATGAGTACAAAGGACAAAATGAATCTCTCTCTTTAATTACAAACAAATATAAAGTCAAATGTTAAATTCTCATCCTGTTCCCCGACAATAGCTGAATATGAGTTTGACAAATTACCCCCTACACTGGGAAGAGGTCCGTAAAATGTAACGTAAAACTGAGTTCAACTGCAGACATGTAGCAAAAACTACAAAAACCTAACATACGCCAAGTGTACGTTAAAATGCTACTACAGCTAATGTTACACAGTAATAAAGACGAGTGAACAATGTCCTAAAAATAATATCCCCACACTGTTTTTTTAACAGTTTCATTTTAGAACATTTTCATTTTAGTTTACAGCTACGTCGGAAAACATAACTGAAACAAACCGTTAGGAAAATGAGTAAATATCAGCGGGAACACGGCTCACAAGAGTAAAAACGAATAAAGTAGAAAAGACCTAAATAAACATACCCTTTAATGAGACAGTAGAAAACAGTAGAATGTGCTTTTAAGACATCTGTGACATAAATAATGTCAACCAGGAAACCTCTCACTTGAAACTTGTCAGCCAGTCGGGAACGCCTTCCCAGTGTGGGCGGGAGAAAGCTGACGGGAACGTCACTTTTTTAAAAATCCAACTTTATTAAGAATAACTAGATGAAACATGGCGCACATCAGGTTGACAAGAACACAGAAAGGAGTACAAAGCAAACAAAAAAGATACAAGCTGAGTATACCATAAACACAAAATACCAGGGGTTTCAAATCGTGCTAACACAACATTATAGAGATATATTCAAACGTTTAAAAAGGTGAGACGTTGATAAGGCTTCTTATTCTCGCTGCCCATTATTGAGAAGATTTAATGCTTTATATACAAAAGTAATTCAATGAAATGTGGCTTAAGACAGGAGAACTTGGATTTATGAATATAGAATTTGGACAGTAAAATAACTTCCTTTACTTTGTTGGTCAAAAAGAATTCTTGTGGTAAAACTAGACTTTGTGCCAGCAGATATTTTCCACAAAACCGGACCAGTTTGGTCGAAAAGAGGGTAAAAATGTGCAATCTCGAAGAAACAGGTTCCTTTGTCCCGTTCTTCTTTTTAGAGGTTGGAACAAAAAAAGACTTGCAAATTTCAGTTACAGAGAACTGAGGGCGCAAAAGCTGGGTTCTATTTCCTGTTCAGAGGTGGGAAGTAACAGAGTACAAGTACTAAAGTTCTGTTTATAAATAAAGGACCAAGCCAGTATCATCGGTTTTTGAAAATATGATCATTTTAGGGGAATTTTGTTAATTCTGAAAGAAAATCAAGGCCACCTACCAATGATAATACATAATGTTGAATACAATTCCATAAGGAAGTTGAGATCTTTAAGAAATTCTTTATCCAACCAAATGTAAAAGTGTCATTTATTTTGGCAAATTCAAGAAAATTCAGTAATCATTTATCAAGACTGCCCTTTTCAGAAAATGAGTTCAGTTCTTCCATGTCAAATCTTAAGAGCTCTATCTATATTTTTACATATACGAGGGTCAGCATCCAGAGATTGCACGATGATGCGAGTCTTGAGATTCCTTCAGCCTTTGAAAGCAGAATTCTCCCTTTTAATGACAAATCTCGTAGGAGCCACAAGTTTAATCTTTTCTTTTTTTTTCTATTATGGGATTGAAAATGTTGACACATCGCTGTGATTCATTACATTCAATATTAATGCCTAGATAGGTTGACTAATAATTGTCCTGTCAGCGATAGAAATGCACTGTAAGTTTGCCTAATTTTATATGGGAGCAAAGCAGCTGAGGACCAAGAGCAAAAAGATATGGTCACATTGGACGGCCTTGTCTGATCCCTCATTGCACATTAAATCTGGCTGATGACCCATGTTTAACGTTACAGCGTTCTAATAGCGTTGCAAAAAGTCTCAAAAGCCATGCTTTTAAGTTAATATTGTAAAAACTGATGTTCAGCTGTGTCAAAGGGCTTAAAAAAAAAATTAAAAACAGAATATAGCCACTCTCTGGAATTGGGTATGAGTAATCCAACATATCCAAGATAAATCTAATATTATTGTGTTATTGGGTAAAAAGCCAGATTACTCTTCATCTTTAATATTTTAAATAACCAACCAATAGTCTAATCTAGACAGTCTTGAATCGTACTTTTTACTCCAGGCGAAGAATATCAAATCTGGAAACGTAGCACTACATATGTCTATTAAGTCAAATCTATCAATGAAAGGTTTAAGTAATGTGTTTCTAGTAGTGGAGGTAAGTGGCCATCTGTCCATCATAGAATTAAGGGTGATATTAAAGTTTCCTCTGTGAGAGATACTTTATAAAAACAGTTCAGTCAGGTTGAGGTCTGGACTTTGCAACACAATGATTCTTTTCTTTTTTAGAGAATGAAGTGTCAAACCTACAGCATGATCAAATGACAAAAGATGGAAGCTGTTGCATCAGTATAAAGTTTTTTTGTTTTTTTTTATTGTAATACATATTTAACCAATGGAGCCGATAGTGTTTTGTGTTTCCCAAACAAGACCGAACACTAAAATCATCAAACACTAAAAACAACTCAGAGTGAGCTGATTTCTTTTTACCTCAGTGCCAAGTGTGCATTTGGGTATAGTGACAATAAAATCATTGTTATCCCGCTCTGCGTCACCTGCAGCACACCACGACAGATTGTATACATCCAAGGTGAACAGAGAGTAGATATTAGGTACAACAATGTAAATCTAGACACGGAAGTAAAAGTCTTTGGTCAGCATAGAGACGATACAGGGGATCTGCTTTTTGCTACTAAATCCAGCCAAGTTGCAGGAGGACTCAAAGTGGCGTGAAACACCGTAGCTGACTCGCGTCATGATCTGCATCAGATCCAGCTTTCCACTATAGCGGTCCAACATCTCACACAACGTCTGTATGAACCAGGAGCCGTTGTTTGTGTTTCTCCATGAGTAGTAGCCTGCAGGACGGTTGACAGTGTTAGCACTCTTAGAAAACAGGTTTGGACACCAAATCATGTCACACATTCTATTTTTACTGTGTCACACATCAGGTGCATTCTACACTGAAAAAGAAAAGAAAAAACAAAACAAGGAAATAGAAAAAGGGAACATAGACAGAAAATGAACAGGAGAATGTGTCGATGCTTGTTCTCCACGCGCCAACCCATCGGTTTATCAGAATGACCCAGAAGGTGGGTCCTGAGGTCAGGACGTCACCCTAAAATGTCTGCGTCTATTAAAATAACAGAAACTGTTTGTACCTGGAGCGGTGGAATAGGCATATAAGAAGTCTGCCTCCACAGGAATCTTCTCAGATGTCTGCTCATCTGCTACACCGTCGACCTCAATGGCTCCGTCATCCAGGGCTGAACCACGGCATGCCTAAAGAGGAAGCAGAATCAGATATTATCAAACTCAATTGATCTCATATTTGGCACACATCTTGAAACACCTTAGGGAACTTGGGCGGGCAGTTATTTGAAGCATTATCTAAATAAACTTGAATTTCAGCAGTCACCAGGACATATAAACTTCTTCATTCAGCTGCTGTCTTTAGGGGACGCAACAGTGGATCAACTGCCTCCTTCTCAGCCTATCCCTGCATGTCCTACCAGGACATATACAGGGGCTTGCAAAAGTATTCGGCCCCCTTGAACTTTTCCACATTTTGTCACATTACAGCCACAAACATGAATCAATTTTATTGGAATTCCACGTGAAAGACCAATACAAAGTGGTGTACACGTGAGAAGTGGAACGAAAATCATACATGATTCCAAACATTTTTTACAAATAAATAACTGCAAAGTGGGGTGTGCGTAATTATTCAGCCCCCTGAGTCAATACTTTGTAGAAGCACCTTTTGCTGCAATTACAGCTGCCAGTCTTTTAGGGTATGTCTCTACCAGCTTTGCACATCTAGAGACTGAAATCCTTGCCCATTCTTCTTTGCAAAACAGCTCCAGCTCAGTCAGATTAGATGGACAGCACTTGTGAACAGCAGTTTTCAGATCTTGCCACAGATTCTCGATTGGATTTAGATCTGGACTTTGACTGGGCCATTCTAACACATGGATATGTTTTGTTTTAAACCATTCCATTG